>JAVJIF010034856.1:0-103019 GCA_038442645.1 Agave tequilana | reverse complement strand
TGTATAATTAATGTGTATAATTACAACTTTTTAACTTCTTTCTACTTTAAATAAGAAGTTTAATCAAAATCAACTTTCAGCCCGATTGGCCTGAATTAGGCCATACAAGAGCCGTATAGGACTCAACCAAACATAAACATGGTTTTCAAGAGCCGAGTAATATGACATAGTTTCTATGTACAATTATTACAAATTAACCTTGTTTCTAGTGTTAATTGGGAGTCTGATATAAAGTAAAACTTTCAGCCCCGATTGGCATGATCTAGGCCTTATAAGAGCTAATTAGGTCCAAATAGAGAGAAAATGTGGTTTTCAAGGGCTGGCAGTAGTATTATATTGTTTCTTTATACAAATACTTCTAATTAACCTTGTTTCTAGTCTTAATTGGGCAGTTTGACCAATAGTCAAATTTCAAGCCCCAATTGGCTTGATTTAGGCCTCATGCTTTAAATAGGGTCCAAATGGGGAGAAAATGTGATTTTCAAGAGCCGGGAGTACTATTATATAGTTTCTTTATACAATTAATACTAATTAAACTTGTTTTTAGTTTTAATTACGAAGTTTGACCAAAAGTTAAACTTTCAGCTCCAATTGGCCTGAAGTAGACCTTATAAGAGCCGAATAGTGCCCAAACAGGAAGAAAACGTAGTTTTCAAGAGCCGTGAGTGGTATTATATAGTTTTTATGTACAATTACTACTATTTAAACTAGTTTTTTATTCTTTATTGAGAAGTTTGACTAAAAGTCAAACTTTCAACCCCGATTGGCCTGAACTAGGCCATACAAGAGCCGAACGGGACCCAAACGGGGAGAAACATGGTTTTCAAGAGCCGAGAGTAATATGACATAGTTTCTATGTACAATTATTACAAATTAACCTTGTTTCTAGTGTTAATTGGGAAGTCTGATATAAAGTAAAACTTTCAGCCCCGATTGGCATGATCTAGGCCTTATAAGAGCTAATTAGGTCCCAAATAGAGAGAAAATGTGGTTTTCAAGGGCTGGCAGTAGTATTATATTGTTTCTTTATACAAATACTTCTAATTAACCTTGTTTCTAGTCTTAATTGGGCAGTTTGACCAATAGTCAAATTTCAAGCCCCAATTGGCTTGATTTAGGCCTCATGCTTTAAATAGGGTCCAAATGGGGAGAAATGTGATTTTCAAGAGCCGGGAGTACTATTATATAGTTTCTTTATACAATTAATACTAATTAAACGTTTTTAGTTTTAATTACGAAGTTTGACCAAAAGTTAAACTTTCAGCTCCAATTGGCCTGAAGTAGACCTTATAAGAGCCGAATAGTGCCCAAACAGGAAGAAAACGTAGTTTTCAAGAGCCGTGAGTGGTATTATATAGTTTTTATGTACAATTACTACTATTTAAACTAGTTTTTTATTCTTTATTGAGAAGTTTGACTTAAAGTCAAACTTTCAACCCCGATTGGCCTGAACTAGGCCATACAAGAGCCGAACGGACCCAAACGGAGAGAAAACATGTTTTCAAGAGCCGAGAGTAATATGACATAGTTTCTATGTACAATTATTACAAATTAACCTTGTTTCTAGTGTTAATTGGGAAGTCTGATATAAGTAAAATTTCAGCCCCGATTGGCATGATCTAGGCCTTATAAGAGCTAATTAGGTCCCAAATAGAGAGAAAATGTGGTTTTCAAGGCTGGCAGTAGTATTATATTGTTTTTTTATACAAATACTTCTAATTAACCTTGTTTCTAGTCTTAATTGGGCAGTTTGACCATAGTCAAATTCAAGCCCCAATTGGCTTGATTTAGGCCTCATGCTTTAAATAGGGTCCAAATGGGGAGAAAATGTGATTTTCAGAGCCGGGAGTACTATTATATAGTTTCTTTATACAATTAATACTAATTAAACTTGTTTTTAGTTTTAATTACGAAGTTTGACCAAAAGTTAAACTTTCAGCTCCAATTGGCCTGAAGTAGACCTTATAAGAGCCGAATAGTGCCCAAACAGGAAGAAAACGTAGTTTTCAAGAGCCGTGAGTGGTATTATATAGTTTTTATGTACAATTACTACTATTAAACTAGTTTTTTATTCTTTATTGAGAAGTTTGACTTAAAGTCAAACTTTCAACCCCGATTGGCCTGAACTAGGCCATACAAGAGCCGAACGGGACCCAAACGGAGAGAAAACATGGTTTTCAAGAGCCGAGAGTAATATGACATAGTTTTATATGTACAATTATTACAAATTAACCTTGTTTCTAGTGTTAATTGGGAAGTCTGATATAAAGTAAAACTTTCAGCCCCGATTGGCATGATCTAGGCCTTATAAGAGCTAATTAGGTCCAAATAGAGAGAAAATGTGGTTTTCAAGGGCTGGCAGTAGTATTATATTGTTTCTTTATACAAATACTTCTAATTAACCTTGTTTCTAGTCTTAATTGGGCAGTTTGACCAATAGTCAAATTTCAAGCCCCAATTGGCTTGATTTAGGCCTCATGCTTTAAATAGGGTCAAATGGGGAGAAAATGTGATTTTCAAGAGCCGGGAGTACTATTATATAGTTTCTTTATACAATTAATACTAATTAAACTTGTTTTTAGTTTTAATTACGAAGTTTGACCAAAAGTTAAACTTTCAGCTCAATTGGCCTGAAGTAGACCTTATAAGAGCCGAATAGTGCCCAAACAGGAAGAAAACGTAGTTTTCAAGAGCCGTGAGTGGTATTATATAGTTTTTATGTACAATTACTACTATTTAAACTAGTTTTTTTCTTTATTGAGAAGTTTGACTTAAAGTCAAACTTTCAACCCCGATTGGCCTGAACTAGGCCATACAAGAGCCGAACGGGACCCAAACGGAGAGAAAACATGGTTTTCAAGAGCCGAGAGTAATATGACATAGTTTCTATGTACAATTATTACAAATTAACCTTGTTTCTAGTGTTAATTGGGAAGTCTGATATAAAGTAAAACTTTCAGCCCCGATTGGCATGATCTAGGCCTTATAAGAGCTAATTAGGTCCCAAATAGAGAGAAAATGTGGTTTTCAAGGCTGGCAGTAGTATTATATTGTTTCTTTATACAAATACTTCTAATTAACCTTGTTTCTAGTCTTAATTGGGCAGTTTGACCAATAGTCAAATTTCAAGCCCCAATTGGCTTGATTTAGGCCTCATGCTTTAAATAGGGTCCAAATGGGGAGAAAATGTGATTTTCAAGAGCCGGGAGTACTATTATATAGTTTCTTTATACAATTAATACTAATTAAACTTGTTTTTAGTTTTAATTACGAAGTTTGACCAAAAGTTAAACTTTCAGCTCCAATTGGCCTGAAGTAGACCTTATAAGAGCCGAATAGTGCCCAAACAGGAAGAAAACGTAGTTTTCAAGAGCCGTGAGTGGTATTATATAGTTTTTATGTACAATTACTACTATTTAAACTAGTTTTTTATTTTTATTGAGAAGTTTGACTAAAGTCAAACTTTCAACCCCGATTGGCCTGAACTAGGCCATACAAGAGCCGAACGGGACCCAAACGGAGAGAAAAATGGTTTTCAAGAGCCGAGAGTAATATGACATAGTTTCTATGTACAATTATTACAAATTAACCTTGTTTCTAGTGTTAATTGGGAAGTCTGATATAAAGTAAACTTTCAGCCCCCCCGATGGCATGATCTAGGCCTTATAAGAGCTAATTAGGTCCAAATAGAGAGAAAATGTGGTTTTCAAGGGCTGGCAGTAGTATTATATTGTTTCTTTATACAAATACTTCTAATTAACCTTGTTTCTAGTCTTAATTGGGCAGTTTGACCAATAGTCAAATTTCAAGCCCCAATTGGCTTGATTTAGGCCTCATGCTTTAAATAGGGTCCAAATGGGGAGAAAATGTGATTTTCAAGAGCCGGGAGTACTATTATATAGTTTCTTTATACAATTAATACTAATTAAACTTGTTTTTAGTTTTAATTACGAAGTTTGACCAAAAGTTAAACTTTCAGCTCCAATTGGCCTGAAGTAGACCTTATAAGAGCCGAATAGTGCCCAAACAGGAAGAAAACGTAGTTTTCAAGAGCCGTGAGTGGTATTATATAGTTTTTATGTACAATTACTACTATTTAACTAGTTTTTTATTCTTTATTGAGAAGTTTGACTAAAAGTCAAACTTTCAACCCCGATTGGCCTGAACTAGGCCATACAAGAGCCGAACGGGACCCAACGGAGAGAAAACATGGTTTTCAAGAGCCGAGAGTAATATGACATAGTTTCTATGTACAATTATTACAATTAACCTTGTTTCTAGTGTTAATTGGAAGTCTGATATAAAGTAAAACTTTCAGCCCCGATTGGCATGATCTAGGCCTTATAAGAGCTAATTAGGTCCCAAATAGAGAGAAAATGTGGTTTTCAAGGGCTGGCAGTAGTATTATATTGTTTCTTTATACAAATACTTCTAATTAACCTTGTTTCTAGTCTTAATTGGGCAGTTTGACCAATAGTCAAATTTCAAGCCCCAATTGGCTTGATTTAGGCCTCATGCTTTAAATAGGGTCCAAATGGGGAGAAAATGTGATTTTCAAGAGCCGGGAGTACTATTATATAGTTTCTTTATACAATTAATACTAATTAAACTTGTTTTTAGTTTTAATTACGAAGTTTGACCAAAAGTTAAACTTTCAGCTCCAATTGGCCTGAAGTAGACCTTATAAGAGCCGAATAGTGCCCAAACAGAAGAAAACGTAGTTTTCAAGAGCCGTGAGTGGTATTATATAGTTTTTATGTACAATTACTACTATTTAAACTAGTTTTTTATTCTTTATTGAGAAGTTTGACTTAAAGTCAAACTTTCAACCCCGATTGGCCTGAACTAGGCCATACAAGAGCCGAACGGGACCCAAACGGAGAGAAAACATGGTTTTCAAGAGCCGAGAGTAATATGACATAGTTTCTATGTACAATTATTACAAATTAACCTTGTTTCTAGTGTTAATTGGGAAGTCTGATATAAGTAAAACTTTCAGCCCCGATTGGCATGATCTAGGCCTTATAAGAGCTAATTAGGTCCCAATAGAGAGAAAATGTGGTTTTCAAGGGCTGGCAGTAGTATTATATTGTTTCTTTATACAATACTTCTAATTAACCTGTTTCTAGTCTTAATTGGGCAGTTTGACCAATAGTCAAATTTCAAGCCCCAATTGGCTTGATTTAGGCCTCATGCTTTAAATAGGGTCCAAATGGGGAGAAAATGTGATTTTCAAGAGCCGGGAGTACTATTATATAGTTTCTTTATACAATTAATACTAATTAAACTTGTTTTAGTTTTAATTACGAAGTTTGACCAAAAGTTAAACTTTCAGCTCCAATTGGCCTGAAGTAGACCTTATAAGAGCCGAATAGTGCCCAAACAGGAAGAAAACGTAGTTTTCAAGAGCCGTGAGTGGTATTATATAGTTTTTATGTACAATTACTACTATTTAAACTAGTTTTTTATTCTTTATTGAGAAGTTTGACTTAAAGTCAAACTTTCAACCCCGATTGGCCTGAACTAGGCCATACAAGAGCCGAACGGGACCCAAACGGAGAGAAAACATGGTTTTCAAGAGCCGAGAGTAATATGACATAGTTTCTATGTACAATTATTACAAATTAACCTTGTTTCTAGTGTTAATTGGGAAGTCTGATATAAAGTAAAACTTTCAGCCCCGATTGGCATGATCTAGGCCTTATAAGAGCTAATTAGGTCCCAAATAGAGAGAAAATGTGGTTTTCAAGGGCTGGCAGTAGTATTATATTGTTTCTTTATACAAATACTTCTAATTAACCTTGTTTCTAGTCTTAATTGGGCAGTTTGACCAATAGTCAAATTTCAAGCCCCAATTGGCTTGATTTAGGCCTCATGCTTTAAATAGGGTCCAAATGGGGAGAAAATGTGATTTTCAAGAGCCGGGAGTACTATTATATAGTTTCTTTATACAATTAATACTAATTAAACTTGTTTTTAGTTTTAATTACGAAGTTTGACCAAAAGTTAAACTTTCAGCTCCAATTGGCCTGAAGTAGACCTTATAAGAGCCGAATAGTGCCCAAACAGGAAGAAAACGTAGTTTTCAAGAGCCGTGAGTGGTATTATATAGTTTTTATGTACAATTACTACTATTTAAACTAGTTTTTTATTCTTTATTGAGAAGTTTGACTAAAAGTCAAACTTTCAACCCCGATTGGCCTGAACTAGGCCATACAAGAGCCGAACGGGACCCAAACGGAGAGAAAACATGGTTTTCAAGAGCCGAGAGTAATATGACATAGTTTCTATGTACAATTATTACAAATTAACCTTGTTTCTAGTGTTAATTGGGAAGTCTGATATAAAGTAAAACTTTCAGCCCCGATTGGCATGATCTAGGCCTTATAAGAGCTAATTAGGTCCCAAATAGAGAGAAAATGTGGTTTTCAAGGGCTGGCAGTAGTATTATATTGTTTCTTTATACAAATACTTCTAATTAACCTTGTTTCTAGTCTTAATTGGGCAGTTTGACCAATAGTCAAATTTCAAGCCCCAATTGGCTTGATTTAGGCCTCATGCTTTAAATAGGGTCCAAATGGGGAGAAAATGTGATTTTCAAGAGCCGGGAGTACTATTATATAGTTTCTTTATACAATTAATACTAATTAAACTTGTTTTTAGTTTTAATTACGAAGTTTGACCAAAAGTTAAACTTTCAGCTCCAATTGGCCTGAAGTAGACCTTATAAGAGCCGAATAGTGCCCAACAGAAAGAAAACGTAGTTTTCAAGAGCCGTGAGTGGTATTATATAGTTTTTATGTACAATTACTACTATTTAAACTAGTTTTTTATTCTTTATTGAGAAGTTTGACTAAAAGTCAAACTTTCAACCCCGATTGGCCTGAACTAGGCCATACAAGAGCCGAACGGGACCCAAACGGAGAGAAAACATGGTTTTCAAGAGCCGAGAGTAATATGACATAGTTTCTATGTACAATTATTACAAATTAACCTTGTTTCTAGTGTTAATTGGGAAGTCTGATATAAAGTAAAACTTTCAGCCCCGATTGGCATGATCTAGGCCTTATAAGAGCTAATTAGGTCCCAAATAGAGAGAAAATGTGGTTTTCAAGGGCTGGCAGTAGTATTATATTGTTTCTTTATACAAATACTTCTAATTAACCTTGTTTCTAGTCTTAATTGGGCAGTTTGACCAATAGTCAAATTTCAAGCCCCAATTGGCTTGATTTAGGCCTCATGCTTTAAATAGGGTCCAAATGGGGGAAAATGTGATTTTCAAGAGCCGGGAGTACTATTATATAGTTTCTTTATACAATTAATACTAATTAAACTTGTTTTTAGTTTTAATTACGAAGTTTGACCAAAAGTTAAACTTTCAGCTCCAATTGGCCTGAAGTAGACCTTATAAGAGCCGAATAGTGCCCAAACAGGAAGAAAACGTAGTTTTCAAGAGCCGTGAGTGGTATTATATAGTTTTTATGTACAATTACTACTATTTAAACTAGTTTTTTATTCTTTATTGAGAAGTTTGACTAAAGTCAAACTTTCAACCCCGATTGGCCTGAACTAGGCCATACAAGAGCCGAACGGGACCCAAACGGAGAGAAAACATGGTTTTCAAGAGCCGAGAGTAATATGACATAGTTTCTATGTACAATTATTACAAATTAACCTTGTTTCTAGTGTTAATTGGGAAGTCTGATATAAAGTAAAACTTTCAGCCCCGATTGGCATGATCTAGGCCTTATAAGAGCTAATTAGGTCCCAAATAGAGAGAAAATGTGGTTTTCAAGGGCTGGCAGTAGTATTATATTGTTTCTTTATATAAATACTTCTAATTAACCTTGTTTCTAGTCTTAATTGGGCAGTTTGACCAATAGTCAAATTTCAAGCCCCAATTGGCTTGATTTAGGCCTCATGCTTTAAATAGGGTCCAAATGGGGAGAAAATGTGATTTTCAAGAGCCGGGAGTACTATTATATAGTTTCTTTATACAATTAATACTAATTAAACTTGTTTTTAGTTTTAATTACGAAGTTTGACCAAAAGTTAAACTTTCAGCTCCAATTGGCCTGAAGTAGACCTTATAAGAGCCGAATAGTGCCCAAACAGGAAGAAAACGTAGTTTTCAAGAGCCGTGAGTGGTATTATATAGTTTTTATGTACAATTACTACTATTTAAACTAGTTTTTTATTCTTTATTGAGAAGTTTGACTTAAAGTCAAACTTTCAACCCCGATTGGCCTGAACTAGGCCATACAAGAGCCGAACGGGACCCAAACGGAGAGAAAACATGGTTTTCAAGAGCCGAGAGTAATATGACATAGTTTCTATGTACAATTATTACAAAAACCTTGTTTCTAGTGTTAATTGGGAAGTCTGATATAAAGTAAAACTTTCAGCCCCGATTGGCATGATCTAGGCCTTATAAGAGCTAATTAGGTCCCAAATAGAGAGAAAATGTGGTTTTCAAGGCTGGCAGTAGTATTATATTGTTTCTTTATACAAATACTTCTAATTAACCTTGTTTCTAGTCTTAATTGGGCAGTTTGACCAATAGTCAAATTTCAAGCCCCAATTGGCTTGATTTAGGCCTCATGCTTTAAATAGGGTCCAAATGGGGAGAAAATGTGATTTTCAAGAGCCGGGAGTACTATTTATAGTTTCTTTATACAATTAATACTAATTAAACTTGTTTTTAGTTTTAATTACGAAGTTTGACCAAAAGTTAAACTTTCAGCTCCAATTGGCCTGAAGTAGACCTTATAAGAGCCGAATAGTGCCCAAACAGGAAGAAAACGTAGTTTTCAAGAGCCGTGAGTGGTATTATATAGTTTTTATGTACAATTACTACTATTTAAACTAGTTTTTTATTCTTTATTGAGAAGTTTGACTTAAAGTCAAACTTTCAACCCCGATTGGCCTGAACTAGGCCATACAAGAGCCGAACGGGACCCAAACGGAGAGAAAACATGGTTTTCAAGAGCCGAGAGTAATATGACATAGTTTCTATGTACAATTATTACAAATTAACCTTGTTTCTAGTGTTAATTGGGAAGTCTGATATAAAGTAAAACTTTCAGCCCCGATTGGCATGATCTAGGCCTTATAAGAGCTAATTAGGTCCCAAATAGAGAGAAAATGTGGTTTTCAAGGGCTGGCAGTAGTATTATATTGTTTCTTTATACAAATACTTCTAATTAACCTTGTTTCTAGTCTTAATTGGGCAGTTTGACCAATAGTCAAATTTCAAGCCCCAATTGGCTTGATTTAGGCCTCATGCTTTAAATAGGGTCCAAATGGGGAGAAAATGTGATTTTCAAGAGCCGGAGTACTATTATATAGTTTCTTTATACAATTAATACTAATTAAACTTGTTTTTAGTTTTAATTACGAAGTTTGACCAAAAGTTAAACTTTCAGCTCCAATTGGCCTGAAGTAGACCTTATAAGAGCCGAATAGTGCCCAAACAGGAAGAAAACGTAGTTTTCAAGAGCCGTGAGTGGTATTATATAGTTTTTATGTACAATTACTACTATTTAAACTAGTTTTTTATTCTTTATTGAGAAGTTTGACTTAAAGTCAAACTTTCAACCCCGATTGGCCTGAACTAGGCCATACAAGAGCCGAACGGGACCCAAACGGAGAGAAAACATGGTTTTCAAGAGCCGAGAGTAATATGACATAGTTTCTATGTACAATTATTACAAATTAACCTTGTTTCTAGTGTTAATTGGGAAGTCTGATATAAAGTAAAACTTTCAGCCCCGATTGGCATGATCTAGGCCTTATAAGAGCTAATTAGGTCCCAAATAGAGAGAAAATGTGGTTTTCAAGGGCTGGCAGTAGTATTATATTGTTTCTTTATACAAATACTTCTAATTAACCTTGTTTCTAGTCTTAATTGGGCAGTTTGACCAATAGTCAAATTTCAAGCCCCAATTGGCTTGATTTAGGCCTCATGCTTTAAATAGGGTCCAAATGGGGAGAAAATGTGATTTTCAAGAGCCGGGAGTACTATTATATAGTTTCTTTATACAATTAATACTAATTAAACTTGTTTTTAGTTTTAATTACGAAGTTTGACCAAAAGTTAAACTTTCAGCTCCAATTGGCCTGAAGTAGACCTTATAAGAGCCGAATAGTGCCCAAACAGGAAGAAAACGTAGTTTTCAAGAGCCGTGAGTGGTATTATATAGTTTTTATGTACAATTACTACTATTTAAACTAGTTTTTTATTCTTTATTGAGAAGTTTGACTTAAAGTCAAACTTTCAACCCCGATTGGCCTGAACTAGGCCATACAAGAGCCGAACGGGACCCAAACGGAGAGAAAACATGGTTTTCAAGAGCCGAGAGTAATATGACATAGTTTCTATGTACAATTATTACAAATTAACCTTGTTTCTAGTGTTAATTGGGAAGTCTGATATAAAGTAAAACTTTCAGCCCCGATTGGCATGATCTAGGCCTTATAAGAGCTAATTAGGTCCCAAATAGAGAGAAAATGTGGTTTTCAAGGGCTGGCAGTAGTATTATATTGTTTCTTTATACAAATACTTCTAATTAACCTTGTTTCTAGTCTTAATTGGGCAGTTTGACCAATAGTCAAATTTCAAGCCCCAATTGGCTTGATTTAGGCCTCATGCTTTAAATAGGGTCCAAATGGGGAGAAAATGTGATTTTCAAGAGCCGGGAGTACTATTATATAGTTTCTTTATACAATTAATACTAATTAAACTTGTTTTTAGTTTTAATTACGAAGTTTGACCAAAAGTTAAACTTTCAGCTCCAATTGGCCTGAAGTAGACCTTATAAGAGCCGAATAGTGCCCAAACAGGAAGAAAACGTAGTTTTCAAGAGCCGTGAGTGGTATTATATAGTTTTTATGTACAATTACTACTATTTAAACTAGTTTTTTATTCTTTATTGAGAAGTTTGACTAAAAGTCAAACTTTCAACCCCGATTGGCCTGAACTAGGCCATACAAGAGCCGAACGGGACCCAAACGGAGAGAAAACATGGTTTTCAAGAGCCGAGAGTAATATGACATAGTTTCTATGTACAATTATTACAAATTAACCTTGTTTCTAGTGTTAATTGGGAAGTCTGATATAAAGTAAAACTTTCAGCCCCGATTGGCATGATCTAGGCCTTATAAGAGCTAATTAGGTCCCAAATAGAGAGAAAATGTGGTTTTCAAGGGCTGGCAGTAGTATTATATTGTTTCTTTATACAAATACTTCTAATTAACCTTGTTTCTAGTCTTAATTGGGCAGTTTGACCAATAGTCAAATTTCAAGCCCCAATTGGCTTGATTTAGGCCTCATGCTTTAAATAGGGTCCAAATGGGGAGAAATGTGATTTTCAAGAGCCGGGAGTACTATTATATAGTTTCTTTATACAATTAATACTAATTAAACTTGTTTTTAGTTTTAATTACGAAGTTTGACCAAAAGTTAAACTTTCAGCTCCAATTGGCCTGAAGTAGACCTTATAAGAGCCGAATAGTGCCCAAACAGGAAGAAAACGTAGTTTTCAAGAGCCGTGAGTGGTATTATATAGTTTTTATGTACAATTACTACTATTTAAACTAGTTTTTTATTCTTTATTGAGAAGTTTGACTAAAAGTCAAACTTTCAACCCCGATTGGCCTGAACTAGGCCATACAAGAGCCGAACGGGACCCAAACGGAGAGAAAACATGGTTTTCAAGAGCCGAGAGTAATATGACATAGTTTCTATGTACAATTATTACAAATTAACCTTGTTTCTAGTGTTAATTGGGAAGTCTGATATAAAGTAAAACTTTCAGCCCCGATTGGCATGATCTAGGCCTTATAAGAGCTAATTAGGTCCCAAATAGAGAGAAAATGTGGTTTTCAAGGGCTGGCAGTAGTATTATATTGTTTCTTTATACAAATACTTCTAATTAACCTTGTTTCTAGTCTTAATTGGGCAGTTTGACCAATAGTCAAATTTCAAGCCCCAATTGGCTTGATTTAGGCCTCATGCTTTAAATAGGGTCCAAATGGGGAGAAAATGTGATTTTCAAGAGCCGGGAGTACTATTATATAGTTTCTTTATACAATTAATACTAATTAAACTTGTTTTTAGTTTTAATTACGAAGTTTGACCAAAAGTTAAACTTTCAGCTCCAATTGGCCTGAAGTAGACCTTATAAGAGCCGAATAGTGCCCAAACAGGAAGAAAACGTAGTTTTCAAGAGCCGTGAGTGGTATTATATAGTTTTTATGTACAATTACTACTATTTAAACTAGTTTTTTATTCTTTATTGAGAAGTTTGACTTAAAGTCAAACTTTCAACCCCGATTGGCCTGAACTAGGCCATACAAGAGCCGAACGGGACCCAACGGAGAGAAAACATGGTTTTCAAGAGCCGAGAGTAATATGACATAGTTTCTATGTACAATTATTACAAATTAACCTTGTTTCTAGTGTTAATTGGGAAGTCTGATATAAAGTAAAACTTTCAGCCCCGATTGGCATGATCTAGGCCTTATAAGAGCTAATTAGGTCCCAAATAGAGAGAAAATGTGGTTTTCAAGGGCTGGCAGTAGTATTATATTGTTTCTTTATACAAATACTTCTAATTAACCTTGTTTCTAGTCTTAATTGGGCAGTTTGACCAATAGTCAAATTTCAAGCCCCAATTGGCTTGATTTAGGCCTCATGCTTTAAATAGGGTCCAAATGGGGAGAAAATGTGATTTTCAAGAGCCGGGAGTACTATTATATAGTTTCTTTATACAATTAATACTAATTAAACTTGTTTTTAGTTTTAATTACGAAGTTTGACCAAAAGTTAAACTTTCAGCTCCAATTGGCCTGAAGTAGACCTTATAAGAGCCGAATAGTGCCCAAACAGGAAGAAAACGTAGTTTTCAAGAGCCGTGAGTGGTATTATATAGTTTTTATGTACAATTACTACTATTTAAACTAGTTTTTTATTCTTTATTGAGAAGTTTGACTAAAAGTCAAACTTTCAACCCCGATTGGCCTGAACTAGGCCATACAAGAGCCGAACGGGACCCAAACGGAGAGAAAACATGGTTTTCAAGAGCCGAGAGTAATATGACATAGTTTCTATGTACAATTATTACAAATTAACCTTGTTTCTAGTGTTAATTGGGAAGTCTGATATAAAGTAAAACTTTCAGCCCCGATTGGCATGATCTAGGCCTTATAAGAGCTAATTAGGTCCCAAATAGAGAGAAAATGTGGTTTTCAAGGGCTGGCAGTAGTATTATATTGTTTTTTTATACAAATACTTCTAATTAACCTTGTTTCTAGTCTTAATTGGGCAGTTTGACCAATAGTCAAATTTCAAGCCCCAATTGGCTTGATTTAGGCCTCATGCTTTAAATAGGGTCCAAATGGGGAGAAAATGTGATTTTCAAGAGCCGGAGTACTATTATATAGTTTCTTTATACAATTAATACTAATTAAACTTGT
Organism: Agave tequilana; assembly: GCA_038442645.1. NCBI lineage: Eukaryota > Viridiplantae > Streptophyta > Magnoliopsida > Asparagales > Asparagaceae > Agave > Agave tequilana. Next base: position 89,543 of record JAVJIF010034856.1, on the reverse strand, counting down.
TTTTAGTTTTAATTACGAAGTTTGACCAAAAGTTAAACTTTCAGCTCCAATTGGCCTGAAGTAGACCTTATAAGAGCCGAATAGTGCCCAAACAGGAAGAAAACGTAGTTTTCAAGAGCCGTGAGTGGTATTATATAGTTTTTATGTACAATTACTACTATTTAAACTAGTTTTTTATTCTTTATTGAGAAGTTTGACTAAAGTCAAACTTTCAACCCCGATTGGCCTGAACTAGGCCATACAAGAGCCGAACGGGACCCAAACGGAGAGAAAACATGGTTTTCAAGAGCCGAGAGTAATATGACATAGTTTCTATGTACAATTATTACAAATTAACCTTGTTTCTAGTGTTAATTGGGAAGTCTGATATAAAGTAAAACTTTCAGCCCCGATTGGCATGATCTAGGCCTTATAAGAGCTAATTAGGTCCCAAATAGAGAGAAAATGTGGTTTTCAAGGGCTGGCAGTAGTATTATATTGTTTCTTTATACAAATACTTCTAATTAACCTTGTTTCTAGTCTTAATTGGGCAGTTTGACCAATAGTCAAATTTCAAGCCCCAATTGGCTTGATTTAGGCCTCATGCTTTAAATAGGGTCCAAATGGGGAGAAAATGTGATTTTCAAGAGCCGGGAGTACTATTATATAGTTTCTTTATACAATTAATACTAATTAAACTTGTTTTAGTTTTAATTACGAAGTTTGACCAAAAGTTAAACTTTCAGCTCCAATTGGCCTGAAGTAGACCTTATAAGAGCCGAATAGTGCCCAAACAGGAAGAAAACGTAGTTTTCAAGAGCCGTGAGTGGTATTATATAGTTTTTATGTACAATTACTACTATTTAAACTAGTTTTTTATTCTTTATTGAGAAGTTTGACTAAAGTCAAACTTTCAACCCCGATTGGCCTGAACTAGGCCATACAAGAGCCGAACGGGACCCAACGGAGAGAAAACATGGTTTTCAAGAGCCGAGAGTAATATGACATAGTTTCTATGTACAATTATTACAAATTAACCTTGTTTCTAGTGTTAATTGGGAAGTCTGATATAAAGTAAAACTTTCAGCCCCGATTGGCATGATCTAGGCCTTATAAGAGCTAATTAGGTCCCAAATAGAGAGAAAATGTGGTTTTCAAGGGCTGGCAGTAGTATTATATTGTTTCTTTATACAAATACTTCTAATTAACCTTGTTTCTAGTCTTAATTGGGCAGTTTGACCAATAGTCAAATTTCAAGCCCCAATTGGCTTGATTTAGGCCTCATGCTTTAAATAGGGTCCAAATGGGGAGAAAATGTGATTTTCAAGAGCCGGGAGTACTATTATATAGTTTCTTTATACAATTAATACTAATTAAACTTGTTTTTAGTTTTAATTACGAAGTTTGACCAAAAGTTAAACTTTCAGCTCCAATTGGCCTGAAGTAGACCTTATAAGAGCCGAATAGTGCCCAAACAGGAAGAAAACGTAGTTTTCAAGAGCCGTGAGTGGTATTATATAGTTTTTATGTACAATTACTACTATTTAAACTAGTTTTTTATTCTTTATTGAGAAGTTTGACTAAAAGTCAAACTTTCAACCCCGATTGGCCTGAACTAGGCCATACAAGAGCCGAACGGGACCCAAACGGAGAGAAAACATGGTTTTCAAGAGCCGAGAGTAATATGACATAGTTTCTATGTACAATTATTACAAATTAACCTTGTTTCTAGTGTTAATTGGGAAGTCTGATATAAAGTAAAACTTTCAGCCCCGATTGGCATGATCTAGGCCTTATAAGAGCTAATTAGGTCCCAAATAGAGAGAAAATGTGGTTTTCAAGGGCTGGCAGTAGTATTATATTGTTTCTTTATACAAATACTTCTAATTAACCTTGTTTCTAGTCTTAATTGGGCAGTTTGACCAATAGTCAAATTTCAAGCCCCAATTGGCTTGATTTAGGCCTCATGCTTTAAATAGGGTCCAAATGGGGAGAAAATGTGATTTTCAAGAGCCGGGAGTACTATTATATAGTTTCTTTATACAATTAATACTAATTAAACTTGTTTTTAGTTTTAATTACGAAGTTTGACCAAAAGTTAAACTTTCAGCTCCAATTGGCCTGAAGTAGACCTTATAAGAGCCGAATAGTGCCCAAACAGGAAGAAAACGTAGTTTTCAAGAGCCGTGAGTGGTATTATATAGTTTTTATGTACAATTACTACTATTTAAACTAGTTTTTTATTCTTTATTGAGAAGTTTGACTAAAGTCAAACTTTCAACCCCGATTGGCCTGAACTAGGCCATACAAGAGCCGAACGGGACCCAAACGGAGAGAAAACATGGTTTTCAAGAGCCGAGAGTAATATGACATAGTTTCTATGTACAATTATTACAAATTAACCTTGTTTCTAGTGTTAATTGGGAAGTCTGATATAAAGTAAAACTTTCAGCCCCGATTGGCATGATCTAGGCCTTATAAGAGCTAATTAGGTCCCAAATAGAGAGAAAATGTGGTTTTCAAGGGCTGGCAGTAGTATTATATTGTTTCTTTATACAAATACTTCTAATTAACCTTGTTTCTAGTCTTAATTGGGCAGTTTGACCAATAGTCAAATTTCAAGCCCCAATTGGCTTGATTTAGGCCTCATGCTTTAAATAGGGTCCAAATGGGGAGAAAATGTGATTTTCAAGAGCCGGGAGTACTATTATATAGTTTCTTTATACAATTAATACTAATTAAACTTGTTTTTAGTTTTAATTACGAAGTTTGACCAAAAGTTAAACTTTCAGCTCCAATTGGCCTGAAGTAGACCTTATAAGAGCCGAATAGTGCCCAAACAGGAAGAAAACGTAGTTTTCAAGAGCCGTGAGTGGTATTATATAGTTTTTATGTACAATTACTACTATTTAAACTAGTTTTTTATTCTTTATTGAGAAGTTTGACTTAAAGTCAAACTTTCAACCCCGATTGGCCTGAACTAGGCCATACAAGAGCCGAACGGGACCCAAACGGAGAGAAAACATGGTTTTCAAGAGCCGAGAGTAATATGACATAGTTTCTATGTACAATTATTACAAATTAACCTTGTTTCTAGTGTTAATTGGGAAGTCTGATATAAAGTAAAACTTTCAGCCCCGATTGGCATGATCTAGGCCTTATAAGAGCTAATTAGGTCCCAAATAGAGAGAAATGTGGTTTTCAAGGGCTGGCAGTAGTATTATATTGTTTCTTTATACAAATACTTCTAATTAACCTTGTTTCTAGTCTTAATTGGGCAGTTTGACCAATAGTCAAATTTCAAGCCCCAATTGGCTTGATTTAGGCCTCATGCTTTAAATAGGGTCCAAATGGGGAGAAAATGTGATTTTCAAGAGCCGGGAGTACTATTATATAGTTTCTTTATACAATTAATACTAATTAAACTTGTTTTTAGTTTTAATTACGAAGTTTGACCAAAAGTTAAACTTTCAGCTCCAATTGGCCTGAAGTAGACCTTATAAGAGCCGAATAGTGCCCAAACAGGAAGAAAACGTAGTTTTCAAGAGCCGTGAGTGGTATTATATAGTTTTTATGTACAATTACTACTATTTAAACTAGTTTTTTATTCTTTATTGAGAAGTTTGACTTAAAGTCAAACTTTCAACCCCGATTGGCCTGAACTAGGCCATACAAGAGCCGAACGGGACCCAAACGGAGAGAAAACATGGTTTTCAAGAGCCGAGAGTAATATGACATAGTTTCTATGTACAATTATTACAAATTAACCTTGTTTCTAGTGTTAATTGGGAAGTCTGATATAAAGTAAAACTTTCAGCCCCGATTGGCATGATCTAGGCCTTATAAGAGCTAATTAGGTCCCAAATAGAGAGAAAATGTGGTTTTCAAGGGCTGGCAGTAGTATTATATTGTTTCTTTATACAAATACTTCTAATTAACCTTGTTTCTAGTCTTAATTGGGCAGTTTGACCAATAGTCAAATTTCAAGCCCCAATTGGCTTGATTTAGGCCTCATGCTTTAAATAGGGTCCAAATGGGGAGAAAATGTGATTTTCAAGAGCCGGGAGTACTATTATATAGTTTCTTTATACAATTAATACTAATTAAACTTGTTTTTAGTTTTAATTACGAAGTTTGACCAAAAGTTAAACTTTCAGCTCCAATTGGCCTGAAGTAGACCTTATAAGAGCCGAATAGTGCCCAAACAGGAAGAAAACGTAGTTTTCAAGAGCCGTGAGTGGTATTATATAGTTTTTATGTACAATTACTACTATTTAAACTAGTTTTTTATTCTTTATTGAGAAGTTTGACTAAAAGTCAAACTTTCAACCCCGATTGGCCTGAACTAGGCCATACAAGAGCCGAACGGGACCCAAACGGAGAGAAACATGGTTTTCAAGAGCCGAGAGTAATATGACATAGTTTCTATGTACAATTATTACAAATTAACCTTGTTTCTAGTGTTAATTGGGAAGTCTGATATAAAGTAAAACTTTCAGCCCCGATTGGCATGATCTAGGCCTTATAAGAGCTAATTAGGTCCCAAATAGAGAGAAAATGTGGTTTTCAAGGGCTGGCAGTAGTATTATATTGTTTCTTTATACAAATACTTCTAATTAACCTTGTTTCTAGTCTTAATTGGGCAGTTTGACCAATAGTCAAATTTCAAGCCCCAATTGGCTTGATTTAGGCCTCATGCTTTAAATAGGGTCCAAATGGGGAGAAAATGTGATTTTCAAGAGCCGGGAGTACTATTATATAGTTTCTTTATACAATTAATACTAATTAAACTTGTTTTTAGTTTTAATTACGAAGTTTGACCAAAAGTTAAACTTTCAGCTCCAATTGGCCTGAAGTAGACCTTATAAGAGCCGAATAGTGCCCAAACAGGAAGAAAACGTAGTTTTCAAGAGCCGTGAGTGGTATTATATAGTTTTTATGTACAATTACTACTATTTAAACTAGTTTTTTATTCTTTATTGAGAAGTTTGACTTAAAGTCAAACTTTCAACCCCGATTGGCCTGAACTAGGCCATACAAGAGCCGAACGGGACCCAAACGGAGAGAAAACATGGTTTTCAAGAGCCGAGAGTAATATGACATAGTTTCTATGTACAATTATTACAAATTAACCTTGTTTCTAGTGTTAATTGGGAAGTCTGATATAAAGTAAAACTTTCAGCCCCGATTGGCATGATCTAGGCCTTATAAGAGCTAATTAGGTCCCAAATAGAGAGAAAATGTGGTTTTCAAGGGCTGGCAGTAGTATTATATTGTTTCTTTATACAAATACTTCTAATTAACCTTGTTTCTAGTCTTAATTGGGCAGTTTGACCAATAGTCAAATTTCAAGCCCCAATTGGCTTGATTTAGGCCTCATGCTTTAAATAGGGTCCAAATGGGGAGAAAATGTGATTTTCAAGAGCCGGGAGTACTATTATATAGTTTCTTTATACAATTAATACTAATTAAACTTGTTTTTAGTTTTAATTACGAAGTTTGACCAAAAGTTAAACTTTCAGCTCCAATTGGCCTGAAGTAGACCTTATAAGAGCCGAATAGTGCCCAAACAGGAAGAAAACGTAGTTTTCAAGAGCCGTGAGTGGTATTATATAGTTTTTATGTACAATTACTACTATTTAAACTAGTTTTTTATTCTTTATTGAGAAGTTTGACTAAAAGTCAAACTTTCAACCCCGATTGGCCTGAACTAGGCCATACAAGAGCCGAACGGGACCCAAACGGAGAGAAAACATGGTTTTCAAGAGCCGAGAGTAATATGACATAGTTTCTATGTACAATTATTACAAATTAACCTTGTTTCTAGTGTTAATTGGGAAGTCTGATATAAAGTAAAACTTTCAGCCCCGATTGGCATGATCTAGGCCTTATAAGAGCTAATTAGGTCCAAAATAGAGAAAATGTGGTTTTCAAGGGCTGGCAGTAGTATTATATTGTTTCTTTATACAAATACTTCTAATTAACCTTGTTTCTAGTCTTAATTGGGCAGTTTGACCAATAGTCAAATTTCAAGCCCCAATTGGCTTGATTTAGGCCTCATGCTTTAAATAGGGTCCAAATGGGGAGAAAATGTGATTTTCAAGAGCCGGGAGTACTATTATATAGTTTCTTTATACAATTAATACTAATTAAACTTGTTTTTAGTTTTAATTACGAAGTTTGACCAAAAGTTAAACTTTCAGCTCCAATTGGCCTGAAGTAGACCTTATAAGAGCCGAATAGTGCCCAAACAGGAAGAAAACGTAGTTTTCAAGAGCCGTGAGTGGTATTATATAGTTTTTATGTACAATTACTACTATTTAAACTAGTTTTTTATTCTTTATTGAGAAGTTTGACTAAAAGTCAAACTTTCAACCCCGATTGGCCTGAACTAGGCCATACAAGAGCCGAACGGGACCCAAACGGAGAGAAAACATGGTTTTCAAGAGCCGAGAGTAATATGACATAGTTTCTATGTACAATTATTACAAATTAACCTTGTTTCTAGTGTTAATTGGGAAGTCTGATATAAAGTAAAACTTTCAGCCCCGATTGGCATGATCTAGGCCTTATAAGAGCTAATTAGGTCCCAAATAGAGAGAAAATGTGGTTTTCAAGGGCTGGCAGTAGTATTATATTGTTTCTTTATACAAATACTTCTAATTAACCTTGTTTCTAGTCTTAATTGGGCAGTTTGACCAATAGTCAAATTTCAAGCCCCAATTGGCTTGATTTAGGCCTCATGCTTTAAATAGGGTCCAAATGGGGAGAAAATGTGATTTTCAAGAGCCGGGAGTACTATTATATAGTTTCTTTATACAATTAATACTAATTAAACTTGTTTTTAGTTTTAATTACGAAGTTTGACCAAAAGTTAAACTTTCAGCTCCAATTGGCCTGAAGTAGACCTTATAAGAGCCGAATAGTGCCCAAACAGGAAGAAAACGTAGTTTTCAAGAGCCGTGAGTGGTATTATATAGTTTTTATGTACAATTACTACTATTTAAACTAGTTTTTTATTCTTTATTGAGAAGTTTGACTAAAGTCAAACTTTCAACCCCGATTGGCCTGAACTAGGCCATACAAGAGCCGAACGGGACCCAAACGGAGAGAAAACATGGTTTTCAAGAGCCGAGAGTAATATGACATAGTTTCTATGTACAATTATTACAAATTAACCTTGTTTCTAGTGTTAATTGGGAAGTCTGATATAAAGTAAAACTTTCAGCCCCGATTGGCATGATCTAGGCCTTATAAGAGCTAATTAGGTCCCAAATAGAGAGAAAATGTGGTTTTCAAGGGCTGGCAGTAGTATTATATTGTTTCTTTATACAAATACTTCTAATTAACCTTGTTTCTAGTCTTAATTGGGCAGTTTGACCAATAGTCAAATTTCAAGCCCCAATTGGCTTGATTTAGGCCTCATGCTTTAAATAGGGTCCAAATGGGGAGAAAATGTGATTTTCAAGAGCCGGGAGTACTATTATATAGTTTCTTTATACAATTAATACTAATTAAACTTGTTTTTAGTTTTAATTACGAAGTTTGACCAAAAGTTAAACTTTCAGCTCCAATTGGCCTGAAGTAGACCTTATAAGAGCCGAATAGTGCCCAAACAGGAAGAAAACGTAGTTTTCAAGAGCCGTGAGTGGTATTATATAGTTTTTATGTACAATTACTACTATTTAAACTAGTTTTTTATTCTTTATTGAGAAGTTTGACTAAAAGTCAAACTTTCAACCCCGATTGGCCTGAACTAGGCCATACAAGAGCCGAACGGGACCCAAACGGAGAGAAAACATGGTTTTCAAGAGCCGAGAGTAATATGACATAGTTTCTATGTACAATTATTACAAATTAACCTTGTTTCTAGTGTTAATTGGGAAGTCTGATATAAAGTAAAACTTTCAGCCCCGATTGGCATGATCTAGGCCTTATAAGAGCTAATTAGGTCCCAAATAGAGAGAAAATGTGGTTTTCAAGGGCTGGCAGTAGTATTATATTGTTTCTTTATACAAATACTTCTAATTAACCTTGTTTCTAGTCTTAATTGGGCAGTTTGACCAATAGTCAAATTTCAAGCCCCAATTGGCTTGATTTAGGCCTCATGCTTTAAATAGGGTCCAAATGGGGAGAAAATGTGATTTTCAAGAGCCGGGAGTACTATTATATAGTTTCTTTATACAATTAATACTAATTAAACTTGTTTTTAGTTTTAATTACGAAGTTTGACCAAAAGTTAAACTTTCAGCTCCAATTGGCCTGAAGTAGACCTTATAAGAGCCGAATAGTGCCCAAACAGGAAGAAAACGTAGTTTTCAAGAGCCGTGAGTGGTATTATATAGTTTTTATGTACAATTACTACTATTTAAACTAGTTTTTTATTCTTTATTGAGAAGTTTGACTAAAGTCAAACTTTCAACCCCGATTGGCCTGAACTAGGCCATACAAGAGCCGAACGGGACCCAAACGGAGAGAAAACATGGTTTTCAAGAGCCGAGAGTAATATGACATAGTTTCTATGTACAATTATTACAAATTAACCTTGTTTCTAGTGTTAATTGGGAAGTCTGATATAAAGTAAAACTTTCAGCCCCGATTGGCATGATCTAGGCCTTATAAGAGCTAATTAGGTCCCAAATAGAGAGAAAATGTGGTTTTCAAGGGCTGGCAGTAGTATTATATTGTTTCTTTATACAAATACTTCTAATTAACCTTGTTTCTAGTCTTAATTGGGCAGTTTGACCAATAGTCAAATTTCAAGCCCCAATTGGCTTGATTTAGGCCTCATGCTTTAAATAGGGTCCAAATGGGGAGAAAATGTGATTTTCAAGAGCCGGGAGTACTATTATATAGTTTCTTTATACAATTAATACTAATTAAACTTGTTTTTAGTTTTAATTACGAAGTTTGACCAAAAGTTAAACTTTCAGCTCCAATTGGCCTGAAGTAGACCTTATAAGAGCCGAATAGTGCCCAAACAGGAAGAAAACGTAGTTTTCAAGAGCCGTGAGTGGTATTATATAGTTTTTATGTACAATTACTACTATTTAAACTAGTTTTTTATTCTTTATTGAGAAGTTTGACTAAAAGTCAAACTTTCAACCCCGATTGGCCTGAACTAGGCCATACAAGAGCCGAACGGGACCCAAACGGAGAGAAAACATGGTTTTCAAGAGCCGAGAGTAATATGACATAGTTTCTATGTACAATTATTACAAATTAACCTTGTTTCTAGTGTTAATTGGGAAGTCTGATATAAAGTAAAACTTTCAGCCCCGATTGGCATGATCTAGGCCTTATAAGAGCTAATTAGGTCCCAAATAGAGAGAAAATGTGGTTTTCAAGGGCTGGCAGTAGTATTATATTGTTTCTTTATACAAATACTTCTAATTAACCTTGTTTCTAGTCTTAATTGGGCAGTTTGACCAATAGTCAAATTTCAAGCCCCAATTGGCTTGATTTAGGCCTCATGCTTTAAATAGGGTCCAAATGGGGAGAAAATGTGATTTTCAAGAGCCGGGAGTACTATTATATAGTTTCTTTATACAATTAATACTAATTAAACTTGTTTTTAGTTTTAATTACGAAGTTTGACCAAAAGTTAAACTTTCAGCTCCAATTGGCCTGAAGTAGACCTTATAAGAGCCGAATAGTGCCCAAACAGGAAGAAAACGTAGTTTTCAAGAGCCGTGAGTGGTATTATATAGTTTTTATGTACAATTACTACTATTTAAACTAGTTTTTTATTCTTTATTGAGAAGTTTGACTAAAAGTCAAACTTTCAACCCCGATTGGCCTGAACTAGGCCATACAAGAGCCGAACGGGACCCAAACGGAGAGAAAACATGGTTTTCAAGAGCCGAGAGTAATATGACATAGTTTCTATGTACAATTATTACAAATTAACCTTGTTTCTAGTGTTAATTGGGAAGTCTGATATAAAGTAAAACTTTCAGCCCCGATTGGCATGATCTAGGCCTTATAAGAGCTAATTAGGTCCCAAATAGAGAGAAAATGTGGTTTTCAAGGGCTGGCAGTAGTATTATATTGTTTCTTTATACAAATACTTCTAATTAACCTTGTTTCTAGTCTTAATTGGGCAGTTTGACCAATAGTCAAATTTCAAGCCCCAATTGGCTTGATTTAGGCCTCATGCTTTAAATAGGGTCCAAATGGGGAGAAAATGTGATTTTCAAGAGCCGGGAGTACTATTATATAGTTTCTTTATACAATTAATACTAATTAAACTTGTTTTTAGTTTTAATTACGAAGTTTGACCAAAAGTTAAACTTTCAGCTCCAATTGGCCTGAAGTAGACCTTATAAGAGCCGAATAGTGCCCAAACAGGAAGAAAACGTAGTTTTCAAGAGCCGTGAGTGGTATTATATAGTTTTTATGTACAATTACTACTATTTAAACTAGTTTTTTATTCTTTATTGAGAAGTTTGACTAAAAGTCAAACTTTCAACCCCGATTGGCCTGAACTAGGCCATACAAGAGCCGAACGGGACCCAAACGGAGAGAAAACATGGTTTTCAAGAGCCGAGAGTAATATGACATAGTTTCTATGTACAATTATTACAAATTAACCTTGTTTCTAGTGTTAATTGGGAAGTCTGATATAAAGTAAAACTTTCAGCCCCGATTGGCATGATCTAGGCCTTATAAGAGCTAATTAGGTCCCAAATAGAGAGAAAATGTGGTTTTCAAGGGCTGGCAGTAGTATTATATTGTTTCTTTATACAAATACTTCTAATTAACCTTGTTTCTAGTCTTAATTGGGCAGTTTGACCAATAGTCAAATTTCAAGCCCCAATTGGCTTGATTTAGGCCTCATGCTTTAAATAGGGTCCAAATGGGGAGAAAATGTGATTTTCAAGAGCCGGGAGTACTATTATATAGTTTCTTTATACAATTAATACTAATTAAACTTGTTTTTAGTTTTAATTACGAAGTTTGACCAAAAGTTAAACTTTCAGCTCCAATTGGCCTGAAGTAGACCTTATAAGAGCCGAATAGTGCCCAAACAGGAAGAAAACGTAGTTTTCAAGAGCCGTGAGTGGTATTATATAGTTTTTATGTACAATTACTACTATTTAAACTAGTTTTTTATTCTTTATTGAGAAGTTTGACTAAAAGTCAAACTTTCAACCCCGATTGGCCTGAACTAGGCCATACAAGAGCCGAACGGGACCCAAACGGAGAGAAAACATGGTTTTCAAGAGCCGAGAGTAATATGACATAGTTTCTATGTACAATTATTACAAATTAACCTTGTTTCTAGTGTTAATTGGGAAGTCTGATATAAAGTAAAACTTTCAGCCCCGATTGGCATGATCTAGGCCTTATAAGAGCTAATTAGGTCCCAAATAGAGAGAAAATGTGGTTTTCAAGGGCTGGCAGTAGTATTATATTGTTTCTTTATACAAATACTTCTAATTAACCTTGTTTCTAGTCTTAATTGGGCAGTTTGACCAATAGTCAAATTTCAAGCCCCAATTGGCTTGATTTAGGCCTCATGCTTTAAATAGGGTCCAAATGGGGAGAAAATGTGATTTTCAAGAGCCGGGAGTACTATTATATAGTTTCTTTATACAATTAATACTAATTAAACTTGTTTTTAGTTTTAATTACGAAGTTTGACCAAAAGTTAAACTTTCAGCTCCAATTGGCCTGAAGTAGACCTTATAAGAGCCGAATAGTGCCCAAACAGGAAGAAAACGTAGTTTTCAAGAGCCGTGAGTGGTATTATATAGTTTTTATGTACAATTACTACTATTTAAACTAGTTTTTTATTCTTTATTGAGAAGTTTGACTAAAAGTCAAACTTTCAACCCCGATTGGCCTGAACTAGGCCATACAAGAGCCGAACGGGACCCAAACGGAGAGAAAACATGGTTTTCAAGAGCCGAGAGTAATATGACATAGTTTCTATGTACAATTATTACAAATTAACCTTGTTTCTAGTGTTAATTGGGAAGTCTGATATAAAGTAAAACTTTCAGCCCCGATTGGCATGATCTAGGCCTTATAAGAGCTAATTAGGTCCCAAATAGAGAGAAAATGTGGTTTTCAAGGGCTGGCAGTAGTATTATATTGTTTCTTTATACAAATACTTCTAATTAACCTTGTTTCTAGTCTTAATTGGGCAGTTTGACCAATAGTCAAATTTCAAGCCCCAATTGGCTTGATTTAGGCCTCATGCTTTAAATAGGGTCCAAATGGGGAGAAAATGTGATTTTCAAGAGCCGGGAGTACTATTATATAGTTTCTTTATACAATTAATACTAATTAAACTTGTTTTTAGTTTTAATTACGAAGTTTGACCAAAAGTTAAACTTTCAGCTCCAATTGGCCTGAAGTAGACCTTATAAGAGCCGAATAGTGCCCAAACAGGAAGAAAACGTAGTTTTCAAGAGCCGTGAGTGGTATTATATAGTTTTTATGTACAATTACTACTATTTAAACTAGTTTTTTATTCTTTATTGAGAAGTTTGACTAAAAGTCAAACTTTCAACCCCGATTGGCCTGAACTAGGCCATACAAGAGCCGAACGGGACCCAAACGGAGAGAAAACATGGTTTTCAAGAGCCGAGAGTAATATGACATAGTTTCTATGTACAATTATTACAAATTAACCTTGTTTCTAGTGTTAATTGGGAAGTCTGATATAAAGTAAAACTTTCAGCCCCGATTGGCATGATCTAGGCCTTATAAGAGCTAATTAGGTCCCAAATAGAGAGAAAATGTGGTTTTCAAGGGCTGGCAGTAGTATTATATTGTTTCTTTATACAAATACTTCTAATTAACCTTGTTTCTAGTCTTAATTGGGCAGTTTGACCAATAGTCAAATTTCAAGCCCCAATTGGCTTGATTTAGGCCTCATGCTTTAAATAGGGTCCAAATGGGGAGAAAATGTGATTTTCAAGAGCCGGGAGTACTATTATATAGTTTCTTTATACAATTAATACTAATTAAACTTGTTTTTAGTTTTAATTACGAAGTTTGACCAAAAGTTAAACTTTCAGCTCCAATTGGCCTGAAGTAGACCTTATAAGAGCCGAATAGTGCCCAAACAGGAAGAAAACGTAGTTTTCAAGAGCCGTGAGTGGTATTATATAGTTTTTATGTACAATTACTACTATTTAAACTAGTTTTTTATTCTTTATTGAGAAGTTTGACTAAAGTCAAACTTTCAACCCCGATTGGCCTGAACTAGGCCATACAAGAGCCGAACGGGACCCAAACGGAGAGAAAACATGGTTTTCAAGAGCCGAGAGTAATATGACATAGTTTCTATGTACAATTATTACAAATTAACCTTGTTTCTAGTGTTAATTGGGAAGTCTGATATAAAGTAAAACTTTCAGCCCCGATTGGCATGATCTAGGCCTTATAAGAGCTAATTAGGTCCCAAATAGAGAGAAAATGTGGTTTTCAAGGGCTGGCAGTAGTATTATATTGTTTCTTTATACAAATACTTCTAATTAACCTTGTTTCTAGTCTTAATTGGGCAGTTTGACCAATAGTCAAATTTCAAGCCCCAATTGGCTTGATTTAGGCCTCATGCTTTAAATAGGGTCCAAATGGGGAGAAAATGTGATTTTCAAGAGCCGGGAGTACTATTATATAGTTTCTTTATACAATTAATACTAATTAAACTTGTTTTTAGTTTTAATTACGAAGTTTGACCAAAAGTTAAACTTTCAGCTCCAATTGGCCTGAAGTAGACCTTATAAGAGCCGAATAGTGCCCAAACAGGAAGAAAACGTAGTTTTCAAGAGCCGTGAGTGGTATTATATAGTTTTTATGTACAATTACTACTATTTAAACTAGTTTTTTATTCTTTATTGAGAAGTTTGACTAAAAGTCAAACTTTCAACCCCGATTGGCCTGAACTAGGCCATACAAGAGCCGAACGGGACCCAAACGGAGAGAAAACATGGTTTTCAAGAGCCGAGAGTAATATGACATAGTTTCTATGTACAATTATTACAAATTAACCTTGTTTCTAGTGTTAATTGGGAAGTCTGATATAAAGTAAAACTTTCAGCCCCGATTGGCATGATCTAGGCCTTATAAGAGCTAATTAGGTCCCAAATAGAGAGAAAATGTGGTTTTCAAGGGCTGGCAGTAGTATTATATTGTTTCTTTATACAAATACTTCTAATTAACCTTGTTTCTAGTCTTAATTGGGCAGTTTGACCAATAGTCAAATTTCAAGCCCCAATTGGCTTGATTTAGGCCTCATGCTTTAAATAGGGTCCAAATGGGGAGAAAATGTGATTTTCAAGAGCCGGGAGTACTATTATATAGTTTCTTTATACAATTAATACTAATTAAACTTGTTTTTAGTTTTAATTACGAAGTTTGACCAAAAGTTAAACTTTCAGCTCCAATTGGCCTGAAGTAGACCTTATAAGAGCCGAATAGTGCCCAAACAGGAAGAAAACGTAGTTTTCAAGAGCCGTGAGTGGTATTATATAGTTTTTATGTACAATTACTACTATTTAAACTAGTTTTTTATTCTTTATTGAGAAGTTTGACTAAAAGTCAAACTTTCAACCCCGATTGGCCTGAACTAGGCCATACAAGAGCCGAACGGGACCCAAACGGAGAGAAAACATGGTTTTCAAGAGCCGAGAGTAATATGACATAGTTTCTATGTACAATTATTACAAATTAACCTTGTTTCTAGTGTTAATTGGGAAGTCTGATATAAAGTAAAACTTTCAGCCCCGATTGGCATGATCTAGGCCTTATAAGAGCTAATTAGGTCCCAAATAGAGAGAAAATGTGGTTTTCAAGGGCTGGCAGTAGTATTATATTGTTTCTTTATACAAATACTTCTAATTAACCTTGTTTCTAGTCTTAATTGGGCAGTTTGACCAATAGTCAAATTTCAAGCCCCAATTGGCTTGATTTAGGCCTCATGCTTTAAATAGGGTCCAAATGGGGAGAAAATGTGATTTTCAAGAGCCGGGAGTACTATTATATAGTTTCTTTATACAATTAATACTAATTAAACTTGTTTTTAGTTTTAATTACGAAGTTTGACCAAAAGTTAAACTTTCAGCTCCAATTGGCCTGAAGTAGACCTTATAAGAGCCGAATAGTGCCCAAACAGGAAGAAAACGTAGTTTTCAAGAGCCGTGAGTGGTATTATATAGTTTTTATGTACAATTACTACTATTTAAACTAGTTTTTTATTCTTTATTGAGAAGTTTGACTAAAGTCAAACTTTCAACCCCGATTGGCCTGAACTAGGCCATACAAGAGCCGAACGGGACCCAAACGGAGAGAAAACATGGTTTTCAAGAGCCGAGAGTAATATGACATAGTTTCTATGTACAATTATTACAAATTAACCTTGTTTCTAGTGTTAATTGGGAAGTCTGATATAAAGTAAAACTTTCAGCCCCGATTGGCATGATCTAGGCCTTATAAGAGCTAATTAGGTCCCAAATAGAGAGAAAATGTGGTTTTCAAGGGCTGGCAGTAGTATTATATTGTTTCTTTATACAAATACTTCTAATTAACCTTGTTTCTAGTCTTAATTGGGCAGTTTGACCAATAGTCAAATTTCAAGCCCCAATTGGCTTGATTTAGGCCTCATGCTTTAAATAGGGTCCAAATGGGGAGAAAATGTGATTTTCAAGAGCCGGGAGTACTATTATATAGTTTCTTTATACAATTAATACTAATTAAACTTGTTTTTAGTTTTAATTACGAAGTTTGACCAAAAGTTAAACTTTCAGCTCCAATTGGCCTGAAGTAGACCTTATAAGAGCCGAATAGTGCCCAAACAGGAAGAAAACGTAGTTTTCAAGAGCCGTGAGTGGTATTATATAGTTTTTATGTACAATTACTACTATTTAAACTAGTTTTTTATTCTTTATTGAGAAGTTTGACTAAAAGTCAAACTTTCAACCCCGATTGGCCTGAACTAGGCCATACAAGAGCCGAACGGGACCCAAACGGAGAGAAAACATGGTTTTCAAGAGCCGAGAGTAATATGACATAGTTTCTATGTACAATTATTACAAATTAACCTTGTTTCTAGTGTTAATTGGGAAGTCTGATATAAAGTAAAACTTTCAGCCCCGATTGGCATGATCTAGGCCTTATAAGAGCTAATTAGGTCCCAAATAGAGAGAAAATGTGGTTTTCAAGGGCTGGCAGTAGTATTATATTGTTTCTTTATACAAATACTTCTAATTAACCTTGTTTCTAGTCTTAATTGGGCAGTTTGACCAATAGTCAAATTTCAAGCCCCAATTGGCTTGATTTAGGCCTCATGCTTTAAATAGGGTCCAAATGGGGAGAAAATGTGATTTTCAAGAGCCGGGAGTACTATTATATAGTTTCTTTATACAATTAATACTAATTAAACTTGTTTTTAGTTTTAATTACGAAGTTTGACCAAAAGTTAAACTTTCAGCTCCAATTGGCCTGAAGTAGACCTTATAAGAGCCGAATAGTGCCCAAACAGGAAGAAAACGTAGTTTTCAAGAGCCGTGAGTGGTATTATATAGTTTTTATGTACAATTACTACTATTTAAACTAGTTTTTTATTCTTTATTGAGAAGTTTGACTAAAGTCAAACTTTCAACCCCGATTGGCCTGAACTAGGCCATACAAGAGCCGAACGGGACCCAAACGGAGAGAAAACATGGTTTTCAAGAGCCGAGAGTAATATGACATAGTTTCTATGTACAATTATTACAAATTAACCTTGTTTCTAGTGTTAATTGGGAAGTCTGATATAAAGTAAAACTTTCAGCCCCGATTGGCATGATCTAGGCCTTATAAGAGCTAATTAGGTCCCAAATAGAGAGAAAATGTGGTTTTCAAGGGCTGGCAGTAGTATTATATTGTTTCTTTATACAAATACTTCTAATTAACCTTGTTTCTAGTCTTAATTGGGCAGTTTGACCAATAGTCAAATTTCAAGCCCCAATTGGCTTGATTTAGGCCTCATGCTTTAAATAGGGTCCAAATGGGGAGAAAATGTGATTTTCAAGAGCCGGGAGTACTATTATATAGTTTCTTTATACAATTAATACTAATTAAACTTGTTTTTAGTTTTAATTACGAAGTTTGACCAAAAGTTAAACTTTCAGCTCCAATTGGCCTGAAGTAGACCTTATAAGAGCCGAATAGTGCCCAAACAGGAAGAAAACGTAGTTTTCAAGAGCCGTGAGTGGTATTATATAGTTTTTATGTACAATTACTACTATTTAAACTAGTTTTTTATTCTTTATTGAGAAGTTTGACTAAAGTCAAACTTTCAACCCCGATTGGCCTGAACTAGGCCATACAAGAGCCGAACGGGACCCAAACGGAGAGAAAACATGGTTTTCAAGAGCCGAGAGTAATATGACATAGTTTCTATGTACAATTATTACAAATTAACCTTGTTTCTAGTGTTAATTGGGAAGTCTGATATAAAGTAAAACTTTCAGCCCCGATTGGCATGATCTAGGCCTTATAAGAGCTAATTAGGTCCCAAATAGAGAGAAAATGTGGTTTTCAAGGGCTGGCAGTAGTATTATATTGTTTCTTTATACAAATACTTCTAATTAACCTTGTTTCTAGTCTTAATTGGGCAGTTTGACCAATAGTCAAATTTCAAGCCCCAATTGGCTTGATTTAGGCCTCATGCTTTAAATAGGGTCCAAATGGGGAGAAAATGTGATTTTCAAGAGCCGGGAGTACTATTATATAGTTTCTTTATACAATTAATACTAATTAAACTTGTTTTTAGTTTTAATTACGAAGTTTGACCAAAAGTTAAACTTTCAGCTCCAATTGGCCTGAAGTAGACCTTATAAGAGCCGAATAGTGCCCAAACAGGAAGAAAACGTAGTTTTCAAGAGCCGTGAGTGGTATTATATAGTTTTTATGTACAATTACTACTATTTAAACTAGTTTTTTATTCTTTATTGAGAAGTTTGACTAAAGTCAAACTTTCAACCCCGATTGGCCTGAACTAGGCCATACAAGAGCCGAACGGGACCCAAACGGAGAGAAAACATGGTTTTCAAGAGCCGAGAGTAATATGACATAGTTTCTATGTACAATTATTACAAATTAACCTTGTTTCTAGTGTTAATTGGGAAGTCTGATATAAAGTAAAACTTTCAGCCCCGATTGGCATGATCTAGGCCTTATAAGAGCTAATTAGGTCCCAAATAGAGAGAAAATGTGGTTTTCAAGGGCTGGCAGTAGTATTATATTGTTTCTTTATACAAATACTTCTAATTAACCTTGTTTCTAGTCTTAATTGGGCAGTTTGACCAATAGTCAAATTTCAAGCCCCAATTGGCTTGATTTAGGCCTCATGCTTTAAATAGGGTCCAAATGGGGAGAAAATGTGATTTTCAAGAGCCGGGAGTACTATTATATAGTTTCTTTATACAATTAATACTAATTAAACTTGTTTTTAGTTTTAATTACGAAGTTTGACCAAAAGTTAAACTTTCAGCTCCAATTGGCCTGAAGTAGACCTTATAAGAGCCGAATAGTGCCCAAACAGGAAGAAAACGTAGTTTTCAAGAGCCGTGAGTGGTATTATATAGTTTTTATGTACAATTACTACTATTTAAACTAGTTTTTTATTCTTTATTGAGAAGTTTGACTAAAAGTCAAACTTTCAACCCCGATTGGCCTGAACTAGGCCATACAAGAGCCGAACGGGACCCAAACGGAGAGAAAACATGGTTTTCAAGAGCCGAGAGTAATATGACATAGTTTCTATGTACAATTATTACAAATTAACCTTGTTTCTAGTGTTAATTGGGAAGTCTGATATAAAGTAAAACTTTCAGCCCCGATTGGCATGATCTAGGCCTTATAAGAGCTAATTAGGTCCCAAATAGAGAGAAAATGTGGTTTTCAAGGGCTGGCAGTAGTATTATATTGTTTCTTTATACAAATACTTCTAATTAACCTTGTTTCTAGTCTTAATTGGGCAGTTTGACCAATAGTCAAATTTCAAGCCCCAATTGGCTTGATTTAGGCCTCATGCTTTAAATAGGGTCCAAATGGGGAGAAAATGTGATTTTCAAGAGCCGGGAGTACTATTATATAGTTTCTTTATACAATTAATACTAATTAAACTTGTTTTTAGTTTTAATTACGAAGTTTGACCAAAAGTTAAACTTTCAGCTCCAATTGGCCTGAAGTAGACCTTATAAGAGCCGAATAGTGCCCAAACAGGAAGAAAACGTAGTTTTCAAGAGCCGTGAGTGGTATTATATAGTTTTTATGTACAATTACTACTATTTAAACTAGTTTTTTATTCTTTATTGAGAAGTTTGACTAAAGTCAAACTTTCAACCCCGATTGGCCTGAACTAGGCCATACAAGAGCCGAACGGGACCCAAACGGAGAGAAAACATGGTTTTCAAGAGCCGAGAGTAATATGACATAGTTTCTATGTACAATTATTACAAATTAACCTTGTTTCTAGTGTTAATTGGGAAGTCTGATATAAAGTAAAACTTTCAGCCCCGATTGGCATGATCTAGGCCTTATAAGAGCTAATTAGGTCCCAAATAGAGAGAAAATGTGGTTTTCAAGGGCTGGCAGTAGTATTATATTGTTTCTTTATACAAATACTTCTAATTAACCTTGTTTCTAGTCTTAATTGGGCAGTTTGACCAATAGTCAAATTTCAAGCCCCAATTGGCTTGATTTAGGCCTCATGCTTTAAATAGGGTCCAAATGGGGAGAAAATGTGATTTTCAAGAGCCGGGAGTACTATTATATAGTTTCTTTATACAATTAATACTAATTAAACTTGTTTTTAGTTTTAATTACGAAGTTTGACCAAAAGTTAAACTTTCAGCTCCAATTGGCCTGAAGTAGACCTTATAAGAGCCGAATAGTGCCCAAACAGGAAGAAAACGTAGTTTTCAAGAGCCGTGAGTGGTATTATATAGTTTTTATGTACAATTACTACTATTTAAACTAGTTTTTTATTCTTTATTGAGAAGTTTGACTAAAAGTCAAACTTTCAACCCCGATTGGCCTGAACTAGGCCATACAAGAGCCGAACGGGACCCAAACGGAGAGAAAACATGGTTTTCAAGAGCCGAGAGTAATATGACATAGTTTCTATGTACAATTATTACAAATTAACCTTGTTTCTAGTGTTAATTGGGAAGTCTGATATAAAGTAAAACTTTCAGCCCCGATTGGCATGATCTAGGCCTTATAAGAGCTAATTAGGTCCCAAATAGAGAGAAAATGTGGTTTTCAAGGGCTGGCAGTAGTATTATATTGTTTCTTTATACAAATACTTCTAATTAACCTTGTTTCTAGTCTTAATTGGGCAGTTTGACCAATAGTCAAATTTCAAGCCCCAATTGGCTTGATTTAGGCCTCATGCTTTAAATAGGGTCCAAATGGGGAGAAAATGTGATTTTCAAGAGCCGGGAGTACTATTATATAGTTTCTTTATACAATTAATACTAATTAAACTTGTTTTTAGTTTTAATTACGAAGTTTGACCAAAAGTTAAACTTTCAGCTCCAATTGGCCTGAAGTAGACCTTATAAGAGCCGAATAGTGCCCAAACAGGAAGAAAACGTAGTTTTCAAGAGCCGTGAGTGGTATTATATAGTTTTTATGTACAATTACTACTATTTAAACTAGTTTTTTATTCTTTATTGAGAAGTTTGACTAAAAGTCAAACTTTCAACCCCGATTGGCCTGAACTAGGCCATACAAGAGCCGAACGGGACCCAAACGGAGAGAAAACATGGTTTTCAAGAGCCGAGAGTAATATGACATAGTTTCTATGTACAATTATTACAAATTAACCTTGTTTCTAGTGTTAATTGGGAAGTCTGATATAAAGTAAAACTTTCAGCCCCGATTGGCATGATCTAGGCCTTATAAGAGCTAATTAGGTCCCAAATAGAGAGAAAATGTGGTTTTCAAGGGCTGGCAGTAGTATTATATTGTTTCTTTATACAAATACTTCTAATTAACCTTGTTTCTAGTCTTAATTGGGCAGTTTGACCAATAGTCAAATTTCAAGCCCCAATTGGCTTGATTTAGGCCTCATGCTTTAAATAGGGTCCAAATGGGGAGAAAATGTGATTTTCAAGAGCCGGGAGTACTATTATATAGTTTCTTTATACAATTAATACTAATTAAACTTGTTTTTAGTTTTAATTACGAAGTTTGACCAAAAGTTAAACTTTCAGCTCCAATTGGCCTGAAGTAGACCTTATAAGAGCCGAATAGTGCCCAAACAGGAAGAAAACGTAGTTTTCAAGAGCCGTGAGTGGTATTATATAGTTTTTATGTACAATTACTACTATTTAAACTAGTTTTTTATTCTTTATTGAGAAGTTTGACTTAAAGTCAAACTTTCAACCCCGATTGGCCTGAACTAGGCCATACAAGAGCCGAACGGGACCCAAACGGAGAGAAAACATGGTTTTCAAGAGCCGAGAGTAATATGACATAGTTTCTATGTACAATTATTACAAATTAACCTTGTTTCTAGTGTTAATTGGGAAGTCTGATATAAAGTAAAACTTTCAGCCCCGATTGGCATGATCTAGGCCTTATAAGAGCTAATTAGGTCCCAAATAGAGAGAAAATGTGGTTTTCAAGGGCTGGCAGTAGTATTATATTGTTTCTTTATACAAATACTTCTAATTAACCTTGTTTCTAGTCTTAATTGGGCAGTTTGACCAATAGTCAAATTTCAAGCCCCAATTGGCTTGATTTAGGCCTCATGCTTTAAATAGGGTCCAAATGGGGAGAAAATGTGATTTTCAAGAGCCGGGAGTACTATTATATAGTTTCTTTATACAATTAATACTAATTAAACTTGTTTTTAGTTTTAATTACGAAGTTTGACCAAAAGTTAAACTTTCAGCTCCAATTGGCCTGAAGTAGACCTTATAAGAGCCGAATAGTGCCCAAACAGGAAGAAAACGTAGTTTTCAAGAGCCGTGAGTGGTATTATATAGTTTTTATGTACAATTACTACTATTTAAACTAGTTTTTTATTCTTTATTGAGAAGTTTGACTAAAAGTCAAACTTTCAACCCCGATTGGCCTGAACTAGGCCATACAAGAGCCGAACGGGACCCAAACGGAGAGAAAACATGGTTTTCAAGAGCCGAGAGTAATATGACATAGTTTCTATGTACAATTATTACAAATTAACCTTGTTTCTAGTGTTAATTGGGAAGTCTGATATAAAGTAAAACTTTCAGCCCCGATTGGCATGATCTAGGCCTTATAAGAGCTAATTAGGTCCCAAATAGAGAGAAAATGTGGTTTTCAAGGGCTGGCAGTAGTATTATATTGTTTCTTTATACAAATACTTCTAATTAACCTTGTTTCTAGTCTTAATTGGGCAGTTTGACCAATAGTCAAATTTCAAGCCCCAATTGGCTTGATTTAGGCCTCATGCTTTAAATAGGGTCCAAATGGGGAGAAAATGTGATTTTCAAGAGCCGGGAGTACTATTATATAGTTTCTTTATACAATTAATACTAATTAAACTTGTTTTTAGTTTTAATTACGAAGTTTGACCAAAAGTTAAACTTTCAGCTCCAATTGGCCTGAAGTAGACCTTATAAGAGCCGAATAGTGCCCAAACAGGAAGAAAACGTAGTTTTCAAGAGCCGTGAGTGGTATTATATAGTTTTTATGTACAATTACTACTATTTAAACTAGTTTTTTATTCTTTATTGAGAAGTTTGACTAAAAGTCAAACTTTCAACCCCGATTGGCCTGAACTAGGCCATACAAGAGCCGAACGGGACCCAAACGGAGAGAAAACATGGTTTTCAAGAGCCGAGAGTAATATGACATAGTTTCTATGTACAATTATTACAAATTAACCTTGTTTCTAGTGTTAATTGGGAAGTCTGATATAAAGTAAAACTTTCAGCCCCGATTGGCATGATCTAGGCCTTATAAGAGCTAATTAGGTCCCAAATAGAGAGAAAATGTGGTTTTCAAGGGCTGGCAGTAGTATTATATTGTTTCTTTATACAAATACTTCTAATTAACCTTGTTTCTAGTCTTAATTGGGCAGTTTGACCAATAGTCAAATTTCAAGCCCCAATTGGCTTGATTTAGGCCTCATGCTTTAAATAGGGTCCAAATGGGGAGAAAATGTGATTTTCAAGAGCCGGGAGTACTATTATATAGTTTCTTTATACAATTAATACTAATTAAACTTGTTTTTAGTTTTAATTACGAAGTTTGACCAAAAGTTAAACTTTCAGCTCCAATTGGCCTGAAGTAGACCTTATAAGAGCCGAATAGTGCCCAAACAGGAAGAAAACGTAGTTTTCAAGAGCCGTGAGTGGTATTATATAGTTTTTATGTACAATTACTACTATTTAAACTAGTTTTTTATTCTTTATTGAGAAGTTTGACTAAAAGTCAAACTTTCAACCCCGATTGGCCTGAACTAGGCCATACAAGAGCCGAACGGGACCCAAACGGAGAGAAAACATGGTTTTCAAGAGCCGAGAGTAATATGACATAGTTTCTATGTACAATTATTACAAATTAACCTTGTTTCTAGTGTTAATTGGGAAGTCTGATATAAAGTAAAACTTTCAGCCCCGATTGGCATGATCTAGGCCTTATAAGAGCTAATTAGGTCCCAAATAGAGAGAAAATGTGGTTTTCAAGGGCTGGCAGTAGTATTATATTGTTTCTTTATACAAATACTTCTAATTAACCTTGTTTCTAGTCTTAATTGGGCAGTTTGACCAATAGTCAAATTTCAAGCCCCAATTGGCTTGATTTAGGCCTCATGCTTTAAATAGGGTCCAAATGGGGAGAAAATGTGATTTTCAAGAGCCGGGAGTACTATTATATAGTTTCTTTATACAATTAATACTAATTAAACTTGTTTTTAGTTTTAATTACGAAGTTTGACCAAAAGTTAAACTTTCAGCTCCAATTGGCCTGAAGTAGACCTTATAAGAGCCGAATAGTGCCCAAACAGGAAGAAAACGTAGTTTTCAAGAGCCGTGAGTGGTATTATATAGTTTTTATGTACAATTACTACTATTTAAACTAGTTTTTTATTCTTTATTGAGAAGTTTGACTAAAAGTCAAACTTTCAACCCCGATTGGCCTGAACTAGGCCATACAAGAGCCGAACGGGACCCAAACGGAGAGAAAACATGGTTTTCAAGAGCCGAGAGTAATATGACATAGTTTCTATGTACAATTATTACAAATTAACCTTGTTTCTAGTGTTAATTGGGAAGTCTGATATAAAGTAAAACTTTCAGCCCCGATTGGCATGATCTAGGCCTTATAAGAGCTAATTAGGTCCCAAATAGAGAGAAAATGTGGTTTTCAAGGGCTGGCAGTAGTATTATATTGTTTCTTTATACAAATACTTCTAATTAACCTTGTTTCTAGTCTTAATTGGGCAGTTTGACCAATAGTCAAATTTCAAGCCCCAATTGGCTTGATTTAGGCCTCATGCTTTAAATAGGGTCCAAATGGGGAGAAAATGTGATTTTCAAGAGCCGGGAGTACTATTATATAGTTTCTTTATACAATTAATACTAATTAAACTTGTTTTTAGTTTTAATTACGAAGTTTGACCAAAAGTTAAACTTTCAGCTCCAATTGGCCTGAAGTAGACCTTATAAGAGCCGAATAGTGCCCAAACAGGAAGAAAACGTAGTTTTCAAGAGCCGTGAGTGGTATTATATAGTTTTTATGTACAATTACTACTATTTAAACTAGTTTTTTATTCTTTATTGAGAAGTTTGACTAAAAGTCAAACTTTCAACCCCGATTGGCCTGAACTAGGCCATACAAGAGCCGAACGGGACCCAAACGGAGAGAAAACATGGTTTTCAAGAGCCGAGAGTAATATGACATAGTTTCTATGTACAATTATTACAAATTAACCTTGTTTCTAGTGTTAATTGGGAAGTCTGATATAAAGTAAAACTTTCAGCCCCGATTGGCATGATCTAGGCCTTATAAGAGCTAATTAGGTCCCAAATAGAGAGAAAATGTGGTTTTCAAGGGCTGGCAGTAGTATTATATTGTTTCTTTATACAAATACTTCTAATTAACCTTGTTTCTAGTCTTAATTGGGCAGTTTGACCAATAGTCAAATTTCAAGCCCCAATTGGCTTGATTTAGGCCTCATGCTTTAAATAGGGTCCAAATGGGGAGAAAATGTGATTTTCAAGAGCCGGGAGTACTATTATATAGTTTCTTTATACAATTAATACTAATTAAACTTGTTTTTAGTTTTAATTACGAAGTTTGACCAAAAGTTAAACTTTCAGCTCCAATTGGCCTGAAGTAGACCTTATAAGAGCCGAATAGTGCCCAAACAGGAAGAAAACGTAGTTTTCAAGAGCCGTGAGTGGTATTATATAGTTTTTATGTACAATTACTACTATTTAAACTAGTTTTTTATTCTTTATTGAGAAGTTTGACTAAAAGTCAAACTTTCAACCCCGATTGGCCTGAACTAGGCCATACAAGAGCCGAACGGGACCCAAACGGAGAGAAAACATGGTTTTCAAGAGCCGAGAGTAATATGACATAGTTTCTATGTACAATTATTACAAATTAACCTTGTTTCTAGTGTTAATTGGGAAGTCTGATATAAAGTAAAACTTTCAGCCCCGATTGGCATGATCTAGGCCTTATAAGAGCTAATTAGGTCCCAAATAGAGAGAAAATGTGGTTTTCAAGGGCTGGCAGTAGTATTATATTGTTTCTTTATACAAATACTTCTAATTAACCTTGTTTCTAGTCTTAATTGGGCAGTTTGACCAATAGTCAAATTTCAAGCCCCAATTGGCTTGATTTAGGCCTCATGCTTTAAATAGGGTCCAAATGGGGAGAAAATGTGATTTTCAAGAGCCGGGAGTACTATTATATAGTTTCTTTATACAATTAATACTAATTAAACTTGTTTTTAGTTTTAATTACGAAGTTTGACCAAAAGTTAAACTTTCAGCTCCAATTGGCCTGAAGTAGACCTTATAAGAGCCGAATAGTGCCCAAACAGGAAGAAAACGTAGTTTTCAAGAGCCGTGAGTGGTATTATATAGTTTTTATGTACAATTACTACTATTTAAACTAGTTTTTTATTCTTTATTGAGAAGTTTGACTAAAAGTCAAACTTTCAACCCCGATTGGCCTGAACTAGGCCATACAAGAGCCGAACGGGACCCAAACGGAGAGAAAACATGGTTTTCAAGAGCCGAGAGTAATATGACATAGTTTCTATGTACAATTATTACAAATTAACCTTGTTTCTAGTGTTAATTGGGAAGTCTGATATAAAGTAAAACTTTCAGCCCCGATTGGCATGATCTAGGCCTTATAAGAGCTAATTAGGTCCCAAATAGAGAGAAAATGTGGTTTTCAAGGGCTGGCAGTAGTATTATATTGTTTCTTTATACAAATACTTCTAATTAACCTTGTTTCTAGTCTTAATTGGGCAGTTTGACCAATAGTCAAATTTCAAGCCCCAATTGGCTTGATTTAGGCCTCATGCTTTAAATAGGGTCCAAATGGGGAGAAAATGTGATTTTCAAGAGCCGGGAGTACTATTATATAGTTTCTTTATACAATTAATACTAATTAAACTTGTTTTTAGTTTTAATTACGAAGTTTGACCAAAAGTTAAACTTTCAGCTCCAATTGGCCTGAAGTAGACCTTATAAGAGCCGAATAGTGCCCAAACAGGAAGAAAACGTAGTTTTCAAGAGCCGTGAGTGGTATTATATAGTTTTTATGTACAATTACTACTATTTAAACTAGTTTTTTATTCTTTATTGAGAAGTTTGACTAAAAGTCAAACTTTCAACCCCGATTGGCCTGAACTAGGCCATACAAGAGCCGAACGGGACCCAAACGGAGAGAAAACATGGTTTTCAAGAGCCGAGAGTAATATGACATAGTTTCTATGTACAATTATTACAAATTAACCTTGTTTCTAGTGTTAATTGGGAAGTCTGATATAAAGTAAAACTTTCAGCCCCGATTGGCATGATCTAGGCCTTATAAGAGCTAATTAGGTCCCAAATAGAGAGAAAATGTGGTTTTCAAGGGCTGGCAGTAGTATTATATTGTTTCTTTATACAAATACTTCTAATTAACCTTGTTTCTAGTCTTAATTGGGCAGTTTGACCAATAGTCAAATTTCAAGCCCCAATTGGCTTGATTTAGGCCTCATGCTTTAAATAGGGTCCAAATGGGGAGAAAATGTGATTTTCAAGAGCCGGGAGTACTATTATATAGTTTCTTTATACAATTAATACTAATTAAACTTGTTTTTAGTTTTAATTACGAAGTTTGACCAAAAGTTAAACTTTCAGCTCCAATTGGCCTGAAGTAGACCTTATAAGAGCCGAATAGTGCCCAAACAGGAAGAAAACGTAGTTTTCAAGAGCCGTGAGTGGTATTATATAGTTTTTATGTACAATTACTACTATTTAAACTAGTTTTTTATTCTTTATTGAGAAGTTTGACTAAAAGTCAAACTTTCAACCCCGATTGGCCTGAACTAGGCCATACAAGAGCCGAACGGGACCCAAACGGAGAGAAAACATGGTTTTCAAGAGCCGAGAGTAATATGACATAGTTTCTATGTACAATTATTACAAATTAACCTTGTTTCTAGTGTTAATTGGGAAGTCTGATATAAAGTAAAACTTTCAGCCCCGATTGGCATGATCTAGGCCTTATAAGAGCTAATTAGGTCCCAAATAGAGAGAAAATGTGGTTTTCAAGGGCTGGCAGTAGTATTATATTGTTTCTTTATACAAATACTTCTAATTAACCTTGTTTCTAGTCTTAATTGGGCAGTTTGACCAATAGTCAAATTTCAAGCCCCAATTGGCTTGATTTAGGCCTCATGCTTTAAATAGGGTCCAAATGGGGAGAAAATGTGATTTTCAAGAGCCGGGAGTACTATTATATAGTTTCTTTATACAATTAATACTAATTAAACTTGTTTTTAGTTTTAATTACGAAGTTTGACCAAAAGTTAAACTTTCAGCTCCAATTGGCCTGAAGTAGACCTTATAAGAGCCGAATAGTGCCCAAACAGGAAGAAAACGTAGTTTTCAAGAGCCGTGAGTGGTATTATATAGTTTTTATGTACAATTACTACTATTTAAACTAGTTTTTTATTCTTTATTGAGAAGTTTGACTAAAAGTCAAACTTTCAACCCCGATTGGCCTGAACTAGGCCATACAAGAGCCGAACGGGACCCAAACGGAGAGAAAACATGGTTTTCAAGAGCCGAGAGTAATATGACATAGTTTCTATGTACAATTATTACAAATTAACCTTGTTTCTAGTGTTAATTGGGAAGTCTGATATAAAGTAAAACTTTCAGCCCCGATTGGCATGATCTAGGCCTTATAAGAGCTAATTAGGTCCCAAATAGAGAGAAAATGTGGTTTTCAAGGGCTGGCAGTAGTATTATATTGTTTCTTTATACAAATACTTCTAATTAACCTTGTTTCTAGTCTTAATTGGGCAGTTTGACCAATAGTCAAATTTCAAGCCCCAATTGGCTTGATTTAGGCCTCATGCTTTAAATAGGGTCCAAATGGGGAGAAAATGTGATTTTCAAGAGCCGGGAGTACTATTATATAGTTTCTTTATACAATTAATACTAATTAAACTTGTTTTTAGTTTTAATTACGAAGTTTGACCAAAAGTTAAACTTTCAGCTCCAATTGGCCTGAAGTAGACCTTATAAGAGCCGAATAGTGCCCAAACAGGAAGAAAACGTAGTTTTCAAGAGCCGTGAGTGGTATTATATAGTTTTTATGTACAATTACTACTATTTAAACTAGTTTTTTATTCTTTATTGAGAAGTTTGACTAAAAGTCAAACTTTCAACCCCGATTGGCCTGAACTAGGCCATACAAGAGCCGAACGGGACCCAAACGGAGAGAAAACATGGTTTTCAAGAGCCGAGAGTAATATGACATAGTTTCTATGTACAATTATTACAAATTAACCTTGTTTCTAGTGTTAATTGGGAAGTCTGATATAAAGTAAAACTTTCAGCCCCGATTGGCATGATCTAGGCCTTATAAGAGCTAATTAGGTCCCAAATAGAGAGAAAATGTGGTTTTCAAGGGCTGGCAGTAGTATTATATTGTTTCTTTATACAAATACTTCTAATTAACCTTGTTTCTAGTCTTAATTGGGCAGTTTGACCAATAGTCAAATTTCAAGCCCCAATTGGCTTGATTTAGGCCTCATGCTTTAAATAGGGTCCAAATGGGGAGAAAATGTGATTTTCAAGAGCCGGGAGTACTATTATATAGTTTCTTTATACAATTAATACTAATTAAACTTGTTTTTAGTTTTAATTACGAAGTTTGACCAAAAGTTAAACTTTCAGCTCCAATTGGCCTGAAGTAGACCTTATAAGAGCCGAATAGTGCCCAAACAGGAAGAAAACGTAGTTTTCAAGAGCCGTGAGTGGTATTATATAGTTTTTATGTACAATTACTACTATTTAAACTAGTTTTTTATTCTTTATTGAGAAGTTTGACTAAAAGTCAAACTTTCAACCCCGATTGGCCTGAACTAGGCCATACAAGAGCCGAACGGGACCCAAACGGAGAGAAAACATGGTTTTCAAGAGCCGAGAGTAATATGACATAGTTTCTATGTACAATTATTACAAATTAACCTTGTTTCTAGTGTTAATTGGGAAGTCTGATATAAAGTAAAACTTTCAGCCCCGATTGGCATGATCTAGGCCTTATAAGAGCTAATTAGGTCCCAAATAGAGAGAAAATGTGGTTTTCAAGGGCTGGCAGTAGTATTATATTGTTTCTTTATACAAATACTTCTAATTAACCTTGTTTCTAGTCTTAATTGGGCAGTTTGACCAATAGTCAAATTTCAAGCCCCAATTGGCTTGATTTAGGCCTCATGCTTTAAATAGGGTCCAAATGGGGAGAAAATGTGATTTTCAAGAGCCGGGAGTACTATTATATAGTTTCTTTATACAATTAATACTAATTAAACTTGTTTTTAGTTTTAATTACGAAGTTTGACCAAAAGTTAAACTTTCAGCTCCAATTGGCCTGAAGTAGACCTTATAAGAGCCGAATAGTGCCCAAACAGGAAGAAAACGTAGTTTTCAAGAGCCGTGAGTGGTATTATATAGTTTTTATGTACAATTACTACTATTTAAACTAGTTTTTTATTCTTTATTGAGAAGTTTGACTAAAAGTCAAACTTTCAACCCCGATTGGCCTGAACTAGGCCATACAAGAGCCGAACGGGACCCAAACGGAGAGAAAACATGGTTTTCAAGAGCCGAGAGTAATATGACATAGTTTCTATGTACAATTATTACAAATTAACCTTGTTTCTAGTGTTAATTGGGAAGTCTGATATAAAGTAAAACTTTCAGCCCCGATTGGCATGATCTAGGCCTTATAAGAGCTAATTAGGTCCCAAATAGAGAGAAAATGTGGTTTTCAAGGGCTGGCAGTAGTATTATATTGTTTCTTTATACAAATACTTCTAATTAACCTTGTTTCTAGTCTTAATTGGGCAGTTTGACCAATAGTCAAATTTCAAGCCCCAATTGGCTTGATTTAGGCCTCATGCTTTAAATAGGGTCCAAATGGGGAGAAAATGTGATTTTCAAGAGCCGGGAGTACTATTATATAGTTTCTTTATACAATTAATACTAATTAAACTTGTTTTTAGTTTTAATTACGAAGTTTGACCAAAAGTTAAACTTTCAGCTCCAATTGGCCTGAAGTAGACCTTATAAGAGCCGAATAGTGCCCAAACAGGAAGAAAACGTAGTTTTCAAGAGCCGT
The DNA here is from genome assembly GCA_038442645.1 of Agave tequilana. Taxonomy (NCBI): domain Eukaryota; kingdom Viridiplantae; phylum Streptophyta; class Magnoliopsida; order Asparagales; family Asparagaceae; genus Agave; species Agave tequilana. The sequence goes on along the minus strand of JAVJIF010034856.1, from coordinate 58,703 downwards.
GAGTGGTATTATATAGTTTTTATGTACAATTACTACTATTTAAACTAGTTTTTTATTCTTTATTGAGAAGTTTGACTAAAGTCAAACTTTCAACCCCGATTGGCCTGAACTAGGCCATACAAGAGCCGAACGGGACCCAAACGGAGAGAAAACATGGTTTTCAAGAGCCGAGAGTAATATGACATAGTTTCTATGTACAATTATTACAAATTAACCTTGTTTCTAGTGTTAATTGGGAAGTCTGATATAAAGTAAAACTTTCAGCCCCGATTGGCATGATCTAGGCCTTATAAGAGCTAATTAGGTCCCAAATAGAGAGAAAATGTGGTTTTCAAGGGCTGGCAGTAGTATTATATTGTTTCTTTATACAAATACTTCTAATTAACCTTGTTTCTAGTCTTAATTGGGCAGTTTGACCAATAGTCAAATTTCAAGCCCCAATTGGCTTGATTTAGGCCTCATGCTTTAAATAGGGTCCAAATGGGGAGAAAATGTGATTTTCAAGAGCCGGGAGTACTATTATATAGTTTCTTTATACAATTAATACTAATTAAACTTGTTTTTAGTTTTAATTACGAAGTTTGACCAAAAGTTAAACTTTCAGCTCCAATTGGCCTGAAGTAGACCTTATAAGAGCCGAATAGTGCCCAAACAGGAAGAAAACGTAGTTTTCAAGAGCCGTGAGTGGTATTATATAGTTTTTATGTACAATTACTACTATTTAAACTAGTTTTTTATTCTTTATTGAGAAGTTTGACTAAAAGTCAAACTTTCAACCCCGATTGGCCTGAACTAGGCCATACAAGAGCCGAACGGGACCCAAACGGAGAGAAAACATGGTTTTCAAGAGCCGAGAGTAATATGACATAGTTTCTATGTACAATTATTACAAATTAACCTTGTTTCTAGTGTTAATTGGGAAGTCTGATATAAAGTAAAACTTTCAGCCCCGATTGGCATGATCTAGGCCTTATAAGAGCTAATTAGGTCCCAAATAGAGAGAAAATGTGGTTTTCAAGGGCTGGCAGTAGTATTATATTGTTTCTTTATACAAATACTTCTAATTAACCTTGTTTCTAGTCTTAATTGGGCAGTTTGACCAATAGTCAAATTTCAAGCCCCAATTGGCTTGATTTAGGCCTCATGCTTTAAATAGGGTCCAAATGGGGAGAAAATGTGATTTTCAAGAGCCGGGAGTACTATTATATAGTTTCTTTATACAATTAATACTAATTAAACTTGTTTTTAGTTTTAATTACGAAGTTTGACCAAAAGTTAAACTTTCAGCTCCAATTGGCCTGAAGTAGACCTTATAAGAGCCGAATAGTGCCCAAACAGGAAGAAAACGTAGTTTTCAAGAGCCGTGAGTGGTATTATATAGTTTTTATGTACAATTACTACTATTTAAACTAGTTTTTTATTCTTTATTGAGAAGTTTGACTAAAAGTCAAACTTTCAACCCCGATTGGCCTGAACTAGGCCATACAAGAGCCGAACGGGACCCAAACGGAGAGAAAACATGGTTTTCAAGAGCCGAGAGTAATATGACATAGTTTCTATGTACAATTATTACAAATTAACCTTGTTTCTAGTGTTAATTGGGAAGTCTGATATAAAGTAAAACTTTCAGCCCCGATTGGCATGATCTAGGCCTTATAAGAGCTAATTAGGTCCCAAATAGAGAGAAAATGTGGTTTTCAAGGGCTGGCAGTAGTATTATATTGTTTCTTTATACAAATACTTCTAATTAACCTTGTTTCTAGTCTTAATTGGGCAGTTTGACCAATAGTCAAATTTCAAGCCCCAATTGGCTTGATTTAGGCCTCATGCTTTAAATAGGGTCCAAATGGGGAGAAAATGTGATTTTCAAGAGCCGGGAGTACTATTATATAGTTTCTTTATACAATTAATACTAATTAAACTTGTTTTTAGTTTTAATTACGAAGTTTGACCAAAAGTTAAACTTTCAGCTCCAATTGGCCTGAAGTAGACCTTATAAGAGCCGAATAGTGCCCAAACAGGAAGAAAACGTAGTTTTCAAGAGCCGTGAGTGGTATTATATAGTTTTTATGTACAATTACTACTATTTAAACTAGTTTTTTATTCTTTATTGAGAAGTTTGACTAAAAGTCAAACTTTCAACCCCGATTGGCCTGAACTAGGCCATACAAGAGCCGAACGGGACCCAAACGGAGAGAAAACATGGTTTTCAAGAGCCGAGAGTAATATGACATAGTTTCTATGTACAATTATTACAAATTAACCTTGTTTCTAGTGTTAATTGGGAAGTCTGATATAAAGTAAAACTTTCAGCCCCGATTGGCATGATCTAGGCCTTATAAGAGCTAATTAGGTCCCAAATAGAGAGAAAATGTGGTTTTCAAGGGCTGGCAGTAGTATTATATTGTTTCTTTATACAAATACTTCTAATTAACCTTGTTTCTAGTCTTAATTGGGCAGTTTGACCAATAGTCAAATTTCAAGCCCCAATTGGCTTGATTTAGGCCTCATGCTTTAAATAGGGTCCAAATGGGGAGAAAATGTGATTTTCAAGAGCCGGGAGTACTATTATATAGTTTCTTTATACAATTAATACTAATTAAACTTGTTTTTAGTTTTAATTACGAAGTTTGACCAAAAGTTAAACTTTCAGCTCCAATTGGCCTGAAGTAGACCTTATAAGAGCCGAATAGTGCCCAAACAGGAAGAAAACGTAGTTTTCAAGAGCCGTGAGTGGTATTATATAGTTTTTATGTACAATTACTACTATTTAAACTAGTTTTTTATTCTTTATTGAGAAGTTTGACTAAAAGTCAAACTTTCAACCCCGATTGGCCTGAACTAGGCCATACAAGAGCCGAACGGGACCCAAACGGAGAGAAAACATGGTTTTCAAGAGCCGAGAGTAATATGACATAGTTTCTATGTACAATTATTACAAATTAACCTTGTTTCTAGTGTTAATTGGGAAGTCTGATATAAAGTAAAACTTTCAGCCCCGATTGGCATGATCTAGGCCTTATAAGAGCTAATTAGGTCCCAAATAGAGAGAAAATGTGGTTTTCAAGGGCTGGCAGTAGTATTATATTGTTTCTTTATACAAATACTTCTAATTAACCTTGTTTCTAGTCTTAATTGGGCAGTTTGACCAATAGTCAAATTTCAAGCCCCAATTGGCTTGATTTAGGCCTCATGCTTTAAATAGGGTCCAAATGGGGAGAAAATGTGATTTTCAAGAGCCGGGAGTACTATTATATAGTTTCTTTATACAATTAATACTAATTAAACTTGTTTTTAGTTTTAATTACGAAGTTTGACCAAAAGTTAAACTTTCAGCTCCAATTGGCCTGAAGTAGACCTTATAAGAGCCGAATAGTGCCCAAACAGGAAGAAAACGTAGTTTTCAAGAGCCGTGAGTGGTATTATATAGTTTTTATGTACAATTACTACTATTTAAACTAGTTTTTTATTCTTTATTGAGAAGTTTGACTAAAAGTCAAACTTTCAACCCCGATTGGCCTGAACTAGGCCATACAAGAGCCGAACGGGACCCAAACGGAGAGAAAACATGGTTTTCAAGAGCCGAGAGTAATATGACATAGTTTCTATGTACAATTATTACAAATTAACCTTGTTTCTAGTGTTAATTGGGAAGTCTGATATAAAGTAAAACTTTCAGCCCCGATTGGCATGATCTAGGCCTTATAAGAGCTAATTAGGTCCCAAATAGAGAGAAAATGTGGTTTTCAAGGGCTGGCAGTAGTATTATATTGTTTCTTTATACAAATACTTCTAATTAACCTTGTTTCTAGTCTTAATTGGGCAGTTTGACCAATAGTCAAATTTCAAGCCCCAATTGGCTTGATTTAGGCCTCATGCTTTAAATAGGGTCCAAATGGGGAGAAAATGTGATTTTCAAGAGCCGGGAGTACTATTATATAGTTTCTTTATACAATTAATACTAATTAAACTTGTTTTTAGTTTTAATTACGAAGTTTGACCAAAAGTTAAACTTTCAGCTCCAATTGGCCTGAAGTAGACCTTATAAGAGCCGAATAGTGCCCAAACAGGAAGAAAACGTAGTTTTCAAGAGCCGTGAGTGGTATTATATAGTTTTTATGTACAATTACTACTATTTAAACTAGTTTTTTATTCTTTATTGAGAAGTTTGACTAAAAGTCAAACTTTCAACCCCGATTGGCCTGAACTAGGCCATACAAGAGCCGAACGGGACCCAAACGGAGAGAAAACATGGTTTTCAAGAGCCGAGAGTAATATGACATAGTTTCTATGTACAATTATTACAAATTAACCTTGTTTCTAGTGTTAATTGGGAAGTCTGATATAAAGTAAAACTTTCAGCCCCGATTGGCATGATCTAGGCCTTATAAGAGCTAATTAGGTCCCAAATAGAGAGAAAATGTGGTTTTCAAGGGCTGGCAGTAGTATTATATTGTTTCTTTATACAAATACTTCTAATTAACCTTGTTTCTAGTCTTAATTGGGCAGTTTGACCAATAGTCAAATTTCAAGCCCCAATTGGCTTGATTTAGGCCTCATGCTTTAAATAGGGTCCAAATGGGGAGAAAATGTGATTTTCAAGAGCCGGGAGTACTATTATATAGTTTCTTTATACAATTAATACTAATTAAACTTGTTTTTAGTTTTAATTACGAAGTTTGACCAAAAGTTAAACTTTCAGCTCCAATTGGCCTGAAGTAGACCTTATAAGAGCCGAATAGTGCCCAAACAGGAAGAAAACGTAGTTTTCAAGAGCCGTGAGTGGTATTATATAGTTTTTATGTACAATTACTACTATTTAAACTAGTTTTTTATTCTTTATTGAGAAGTTTGACTAAAAGTCAAACTTTCAACCCCGATTGGCCTGAACTAGGCCATACAAGAGCCGAACGGGACCCAAACGGAGAGAAAACATGGTTTTCAAGAGCCGAGAGTAATATGACATAGTTTCTATGTACAATTATTACAAATTAACCTTGTTTCTAGTGTTAATTGGGAAGTCTGATATAAAGTAAAACTTTCAGCCCCGATTGGCATGATCTAGGCCTTATAAGAGCTAATTAGGTCCCAAATAGAGAGAAAATGTGGTTTTCAAGGGCTGGCAGTAGTATTATATTGTTTCTTTATACAAATACTTCTAATTAACCTTGTTTCTAGTCTTAATTGGGCAGTTTGACCAATAGTCAAATTTCAAGCCCCAATTGGCTTGATTTAGGCCTCATGCTTTAAATAGGGTCCAAATGGGGAGAAAATGTGATTTTCAAGAGCCGGGAGTACTATTATATAGTTTCTTTATACAATTAATACTAATTAAACTTGTTTTTAGTTTTAATTACGAAGTTTGACCAAAAGTTAAACTTTCAGCTCCAATTGGCCTGAAGTAGACCTTATAAGAGCCGAATAGTGCCCAAACAGGAAGAAAACGTAGTTTTCAAGAGCCGTGAGTGGTATTATATAGTTTTTATGTACAATTACTACTATTTAAACTAGTTTTTTATTCTTTATTGAGAAGTTTGACTAAAAGTCAAACTTTCAACCCCGATTGGCCTGAACTAGGCCATACAAGAGCCGAACGGGACCCAAACGGAGAGAAAACATGGTTTTCAAGAGCCGAGAGTAATATGACATAGTTTCTATGTACAATTATTACAAATTAACCTTGTTTCTAGTGTTAATTGGGAAGTCTGATATAAAGTAAAACTTTCAGCCCCGATTGGCATGATCTAGGCCTTATAAGAGCTAATTAGGTCCCAAATAGAGAGAAAATGTGGTTTTCAAGGGCTGGCAGTAGTATTATATTGTTTCTTTATACAAATACTTCTAATTAACCTTGTTTCTAGTCTTAATTGGGCAGTTTGACCAATAGTCAAATTTCAAGCCCCAATTGGCTTGATTTAGGCCTCATGCTTTAAATAGGGTCCAAATGGGGAGAAAATGTGATTTTCAAGAGCCGGGAGTACTATTATATAGTTTCTTTATACAATTAATACTAATTAAACTTGTTTTTAGTTTTAATTACGAAGTTTGACCAAAAGTTAAACTTTCAGCTCCAATTGGCCTGAAGTAGACCTTATAAGAGCCGAATAGTGCCCAAACAGGAAGAAAACGTAGTTTTCAAGAGCCGTGAGTGGTATTATATAGTTTTTATGTACAATTACTACTATTTAAACTAGTTTTTTATTCTTTATTGAGAAGTTTGACTAAAAGTCAAACTTTCAACCCCGATTGGCCTGAACTAGGCCATACAAGAGCCGAACGGGACCCAAACGGAGAGAAAACATGGTTTTCAAGAGCCGAGAGTAATATGACATAGTTTCTATGTACAATTATTACAAATTAACCTTGTTTCTAGTGTTAATTGGGAAGTCTGATATAAAGTAAAACTTTCAGCCCCGATTGGCATGATCTAGGCCTTATAAGAGCTAATTAGGTCCCAAATAGAGAGAAAATGTGGTTTTCAAGGGCTGGCAGTAGTATTATATTGTTTCTTTATACAAATACTTCTAATTAACCTTGTTTCTAGTCTTAATTGGGCAGTTTGACCAATAGTCAAATTTCAAGCCCCAATTGGCTTGATTTAGGCCTCATGCTTTAAATAGGGTCCAAATGGGGAGAAAATGTGATTTTCAAGAGCCGGGAGTACTATTATATAGTTTCTTTATACAATTAATACTAATTAAACTTGTTTTTAGTTTTAATTACGAAGTTTGACCAAAAGTTAAACTTTCAGCTCCAATTGGCCTGAAGTAGACCTTATAAGAGCCGAATAGTGCCCAAACAGGAAGAAAACGTAGTTTTCAAGAGCCGTGAGTGGTATTATATAGTTTTTATGTACAATTACTACTATTTAAACTAGTTTTTTATTCTTTATTGAGAAGTTTGACTAAAAGTCAAACTTTCAACCCCGATTGGCCTGAACTAGGCCATACAAGAGCCGAACGGGACCCAAACGGAGAGAAAACATGGTTTTCAAGAGCCGAGAGTAATATGACATAGTTTCTATGTACAATTATTACAAATTAACCTTGTTTCTAGTGTTAATTGGGAAGTCTGATATAAAGTAAAACTTTCAGCCCCGATTGGCATGATCTAGGCCTTATAAGAGCTAATTAGGTCCCAAATAGAGAGAAAATGTGGTTTTCAAGGGCTGGCAGTAGTATTATATTGTTTCTTTATACAAATACTTCTAATTAACCTTGTTTCTAGTCTTAATTGGGCAGTTTGACCAATAGTCAAATTTCAAGCCCCAATTGGCTTGATTTAGGCCTCATGCTTTAAATAGGGTCCAAATGGGGAGAAAATGTGATTTTCAAGAGCCGGGAGTACTATTATATAGTTTCTTTATACAATTAATACTAATTAAACTTGTTTTTAGTTTTAATTACGAAGTTTGACCAAAAGTTAAACTTTCAGCTCCAATTGGCCTGAAGTAGACCTTATAAGAGCCGAATAGTGCCCAAACAGGAAGAAAACGTAGTTTTCAAGAGCCGTGAGTGGTATTATATAGTTTTTATGTACAATTACTACTATTTAAACTAGTTTTTTATTCTTTATTGAGAAGTTTGACTAAAAGTCAAACTTTCAACCCCGATTGGCCTGAACTAGGCCATACAAGAGCCGAACGGGACCCAAACGGAGAGAAAACATGGTTTTCAAGAGCCGAGAGTAATATGACATAGTTTCTATGTACAATTATTACAAATTAACCTTGTTTCTAGTGTTAATTGGGAAGTCTGATATAAAGTAAAACTTTCAGCCCCGATTGGCATGATCTAGGCCTTATAAGAGCTAATTAGGTCCCAAATAGAGAGAAAATGTGGTTTTCAAGGGCTGGCAGTAGTATTATATTGTTTCTTTATACAAATACTTCTAATTAACCTTGTTTCTAGTCTTAATTGGGCAGTTTGACCAATAGTCAAATTTCAAGCCCCAATTGGCTTGATTTAGGCCTCATGCTTTAAATAGGGTCCAAATGGGGAGAAAATGTGATTTTCAAGAGCCGGGAGTACTATTATATAGTTTCTTTATACAATTAATACTAATTAAACTTGTTTTTAGTTTTAATTACGAAGTTTGACCAAAAGTTAAACTTTCAGCTCCAATTGGCCTGAAGTAGACCTTATAAGAGCCGAATAGTGCCCAAACAGGAAGAAAACGTAGTTTTCAAGAGCCGTGAGTGGTATTATATAGTTTTTATGTACAATTACTACTATTTAAACTAGTTTTTTATTCTTTATTGAGAAGTTTGACTAAAGTCAAACTTTCAACCCCGATTGGCCTGAACTAGGCCATACAAGAGCCGAACGGGACCCAAACGGAGAGAAAACATGGTTTTCAAGAGCCGAGAGTAATATGACATAGTTTCTATGTACAATTATTACAAATTAACCTTGTTTCTAGTGTTAATTGGGAAGTCTGATATAAAGTAAAACTTTCAGCCCCGATTGGCATGATCTAGGCCTTATAAGAGCTAATTAGGTCCCAAATAGAGAGAAAATGTGGTTTTCAAGGGCTGGCAGTAGTATTATATTGTTTCTTTATACAAATACTTCTAATTAACCTTGTTTCTAGTCTTAATTGGGCAGTTTGACCAATAGTCAAATTTCAAGCCCCAATTGGCTTGATTTAGGCCTCATGCTTTAAATAGGGTCCAAATGGGGAGAAAATGTGATTTTCAAGAGCCGGGAGTACTATTATATAGTTTCTTTATACAATTAATACTAATTAAACTTGTTTTTAGTTTTAATTACGAAGTTTGACCAAAAGTTAAACTTTCAGCTCCAATTGGCCTGAAGTAGACCTTATAAGAGCCGAATAGTGCCCAAACAGGAAGAAAACGTAGTTTTCAAGAGCCGTGAGTGGTATTATATAGTTTTTATGTACAATTACTACTATTTAAACTAGTTTTTTATTCTTTATTGAGAAGTTTGACTAAAAGTCAAACTTTCAACCCCGATTGGCCTGAACTAGGCCATACAAGAGCCGAACGGGACCCAAACGGAGAGAAAACATGGTTTTCAAGAGCCGAGAGTAATATGACATAGTTTCTATGTACAATTATTACAAATTAACCTTGTTTCTAGTGTTAATTGGGAAGTCTGATATAAAGTAAAACTTTCAGCCCCGATTGGCATGATCTAGGCCTTATAAGAGCTAATTAGGTCCCAAATAGAGAGAAAATGTGGTTTTCAAGGGCTGGCAGTAGTATTATATTGTTTCTTTATACAAATACTTCTAATTAACCTTGTTTCTAGTCTTAATTGGGCAGTTTGACCAATAGTCAAATTTCAAGCCCCAATTGGCTTGATTTAGGCCTCATGCTTTAAATAGGGTCCAAATGGGGAGAAAATGTGATTTTCAAGAGCCGGGAGTACTATTATATAGTTTCTTTATACAATTAATACTAATTAAACTTGTTTTTAGTTTTAATTACGAAGTTTGACCAAAAGTTAAACTTTCAGCTCCAATTGGCCTGAAGTAGACCTTATAAGAGCCGAATAGTGCCCAAACAGGAAGAAAACGTAGTTTTCAAGAGCCGTGAGTGGTATTATATAGTTTTTATGTACAATTACTACTATTTAAACTAGTTTTTTATTCTTTATTGAGAAGTTTGACTAAAAGTCAAACTTTCAACCCCGATTGGCCTGAACTAGGCCATACAAGAGCCGAACGGGACCCAAACGGAGAGAAAACATGGTTTTCAAGAGCCGAGAGTAATATGACATAGTTTCTATGTACAATTATTACAAATTAACCTTGTTTCTAGTGTTAATTGGGAAGTCTGATATAAAGTAAAACTTTCAGCCCCGATTGGCATGATCTAGGCCTTATAAGAGCTAATTAGGTCCCAAATAGAGAGAAAATGTGGTTTTCAAGGGCTGGCAGTAGTATTATATTGTTTCTTTATACAAATACTTCTAATTAACCTTGTTTCTAGTCTTAATTGGGCAGTTTGACCAATAGTCAAATTTCAAGCCCCAATTGGCTTGATTTAGGCCTCATGCTTTAAATAGGGTCCAAATGGGGAGAAAATGTGATTTTCAAGAGCCGGGAGTACTATTATATAGTTTCTTTATACAATTAATACTAATTAAACTTGTTTTTAGTTTTAATTACGAAGTTTGACCAAAAGTTAAACTTTCAGCTCCAATTGGCCTGAAGTAGACCTTATAAGAGCCGAATAGTGCCCAAACAGGAAGAAAACGTAGTTTTCAAGAGCCGTGAGTGGTATTATATAGTTTTTATGTACAATTACTACTATTTAAACTAGTTTTTTATTCTTTATTGAGAAGTTTGACTAAAAGTCAAACTTTCAACCCCGATTGGCCTGAACTAGGCCATACAAGAGCCGAACGGGACCCAAACGGAGAGAAAACATGGTTTTCAAGAGCCGAGAGTAATATGACATAGTTTCTATGTACAATTATTACAAATTAACCTTGTTTCTAGTGTTAATTGGGAAGTCTGATATAAAGTAAAACTTTCAGCCCCGATTGGCATGATCTAGGCCTTATAAGAGCTAATTAGGTCCCAAATAGAGAGAAAATGTGGTTTTCAAGGGCTGGCAGTAGTATTATATTGTTTCTTTATACAAATACTTCTAATTAACCTTGTTTCTAGTCTTAATTGGGCAGTTTGACCAATAGTCAAATTTCAAGCCCCAATTGGCTTGATTTAGGCCTCATGCTTTAAATAGGGTCCAAATGGGGAGAAAATGTGATTTTCAAGAGCCGGGAGTACTATTATATAGTTTCTTTATACAATTAATACTAATTAAACTTGTTTTTAGTTTTAATTACGAAGTTTGACCAAAAGTTAAACTTTCAGCTCCAATTGGCCTGAAGTAGACCTTATAAGAGCCGAATAGTGCCCAAACAGGAAGAAAACGTAGTTTTCAAGAGCCGTGAGTGGTATTATATAGTTTTTATGTACAATTACTACTATTTAAACTAGTTTTTTATTCTTTATTGAGAAGTTTGACTAAAAGTCAAACTTTCAACCCCGATTGGCCTGAACTAGGCCATACAAGAGCCGAACGGGACCCAAACGGAGAGAAAACATGGTTTTCAAGAGCCGAGAGTAATATGACATAGTTTCTATGTACAATTATTACAAATTAACCTTGTTTCTAGTGTTAATTGGGAAGTCTGATATAAAGTAAAACTTTCAGCCCCGATTGGCATGATCTAGGCCTTATAAGAGCTAATTAGGTCCCAAATAGAGAGAAAATGTGGTTTTCAAGGGCTGGCAGTAGTATTATATTGTTTCTTTATACAAATACTTCTAATTAACCTTGTTTCTAGTCTTAATTGGGCAGTTTGACCAATAGTCAAATTTCAAGCCCCAATTGGCTTGATTTAGGCCTCATGCTTTAAATAGGGTCCAAATGGGGAGAAAATGTGATTTTCAAGAGCCGGGAGTACTATTATATAGTTTCTTTATACAATTAATACTAATTAAACTTGTTTTTAGTTTTAATTACGAAGTTTGACCAAAAGTTAAACTTTCAGCTCCAATTGGCCTGAAGTAGACCTTATAAGAGCCGAATAGTGCCCAAACAGGAAGAAAACGTAGTTTTCAAGAGCCGTGAGTGGTATTATATAGTTTTTATGTACAATTACTACTATTTAAACTAGTTTTTTATTCTTTATTGAGAAGTTTGACTAAAAGTCAAACTTTCAACCCCGATTGGCCTGAACTAGGCCATACAAGAGCCGAACGGGACCCAAACGGAGAGAAAACATGGTTTTCAAGAGCCGAGAGTAATATGACATAGTTTCTATGTACAATTATTACAAATTAACCTTGTTTCTAGTGTTAATTGGGAAGTCTGATATAAAGTAAAACTTTCAGCCCCGATTGGCATGATCTAGGCCTTATAAGAGCTAATTAGGTCCCAAATAGAGAGAAAATGTGGTTTTCAAGGGCTGGCAGTAGTATTATATTGTTTCTTTATACAAATACTTCTAATTAACCTTGTTTCTAGTCTTAATTGGGCAGTTTGACCAATAGTCAAATTTCAAGCCCCAATTGGCTTGATTTAGGCCTCATGCTTTAAATAGGGTCCAAATGGGGAGAAAATGTGATTTTCAAGAGCCGGGAGTACTATTATATAGTTTCTTTATACAATTAATACTAATTAAACTTGTTTTTAGTTTTAATTACGAAGTTTGACCAAAAGTTAAACTTTCAGCTCCAATTGGCCTGAAGTAGACCTTATAAGAGCCGAATAGTGCCCAAACAGGAAGAAAACGTAGTTTTCAAGAGCCGTGAGTGGTATTATATAGTTTTTATGTACAATTACTACTATTTAAACTAGTTTTTTATTCTTTATTGAGAAGTTTGACTAAAAGTCAAACTTTCAACCCCGATTGGCCTGAACTAGGCCATACAAGAGCCGAACGGGACCCAAACGGAGAGAAAACATGGTTTTCAAGAGCCGAGAGTAATATGACATAGTTTCTATGTACAATTATTACAAATTAACCTTGTTTCTAGTGTTAATTGGGAAGTCTGATATAAAGTAAAACTTTCAGCCCCGATTGGCATGATCTAGGCCTTATAAGAGCTAATTAGGTCCCAAATAGAGAGAAAATGTGGTTTTCAAGGGCTGGCAGTAGTATTATATTGTTTCTTTATACAAATACTTCTAATTAACCTTGTTTCTAGTCTTAATTGGGCAGTTTGACCAATAGTCAAATTTCAAGCCCCAATTGGCTTGATTTAGGCCTCATGCTTTAAATAGGGTCCAAATGGGGAGAAAATGTGATTTTCAAGAGCCGGGAGTACTATTATATAGTTTCTTTATACAATTAATACTAATTAAACTTGTTTTTAGTTTTAATTACGAAGTTTGACCAAAAGTTAAACTTTCAGCTCCAATTGGCCTGAAGTAGACCTTATAAGAGCCGAATAGTGCCCAAACAGGAAGAAAACGTAGTTTTCAAGAGCCGTGAGTGGTATTATATAGTTTTTATGTACAATTACTACTATTTAAACTAGTTTTTTATTCTTTATTGAGAAGTTTGACTAAAAGTCAAACTTTCAACCCCGATTGGCCTGAACTAGGCCATACAAGAGCCGAACGGGACCCAAACGGAGAGAAAACATGGTTTTCAAGAGCCGAGAGTAATATGACATAGTTTCTATGTACAATTATTACAAATTAACCTTGTTTCTAGTGTTAATTGGGAAGTCTGATATAAAGTAAAACTTTCAGCCCCGATTGGCATGATCTAGGCCTTATAAGAGCTAATTAGGTCCCAAATAGAGAGAAAATGTGGTTTTCAAGGGCTGGCAGTAGTATTATATTGTTTCTTTATACAAATACTTCTAATTAACCTTGTTTCTAGTCTTAATTGGGCAGTTTGACCAATAGTCAAATTTCAAGCCCCAATTGGCTTGATTTAGGCCTCATGCTTTAAATAGGGTCCAAATGGGGAGAAAATGTGATTTTCAAGAGCCGGGAGTACTATTATATAGTTTCTTTATACAATTAATACTAATTAAACTTGTTTTTAGTTTTAATTACGAAGTTTGACCAAAAGTTAAACTTTCAGCTCCAATTGGCCTGAAGTAGACCTTATAAGAGCCGAATAGTGCCCAAACAGGAAGAAAACGTAGTTTTCAAGAGCCGTGAGTGGTATTATATAGTTTTTATGTACAATTACTACTATTTAAACTAGTTTTTTATTCTTTATTGAGAAGTTTGACTAAAAGTCAAACTTTCAACCCCGATTGGCCTGAACTAGGCCATACAAGAGCCGAACGGGACCCAAACGGAGAGAAAACATGGTTTTCAAGAGCCGAGAGTAATATGACATAGTTTCTATGTACAATTATTACAAATTAACCTTGTTTCTAGTGTTAATTGGGAAGTCTGATATAAAGTAAAACTTTCAGCCCCGATTGGCATGATCTAGGCCTTATAAGAGCTAATTAGGTCCCAAATAGAGAGAAAATGTGGTTTTCAAGGGCTGGCAGTAGTATTATATTGTTTCTTTATACAAATACTTCTAATTAACCTTGTTTCTAGTCTTAATTGGGCAGTTTGACCAATAGTCAAATTTCAAGCCCCAATTGGCTTGATTTAGGCCTCATGCTTTAAATAGGGTCCAAATGGGGAGAAAATGTGATTTTCAAGAGCCGGGAGTACTATTATATAGTTTCTTTATACAATTAATACTAATTAAACTTGTTTTTAGTTTTAATTACGAAGTTTGACCAAAAGTTAAACTTTCAGCTCCAATTGGCCTGAAGTAGACCTTATAAGAGCCGAATAGTGCCCAAACAGGAAGAAAACGTAGTTTTCAAGAGCCGTGAGTGGTATTATATAGTTTTTATGTACAATTACTACTATTTAAACTAGTTTTTTATTCTTTATTGAGAAGTTTGACTAAAAGTCAAACTTTCAACCCCGATTGGCCTGAACTAGGCCATACAAGAGCCGAACGGGACCCAAACGGAGAGAAAACATGGTTTTCAAGAGCCGAGAGTAATATGACATAGTTTCTATGTACAATTATTACAAATTAACCTTGTTTCTAGTGTTAATTGGGAAGTCTGATATAAAGTAAAACTTTCAGCCCCGATTGGCATGATCTAGGCCTTATAAGAGCTAATTAGGTCCCAAATAGAGAGAAAATGTGGTTTTCAAGGGCTGGCAGTAGTATTATATTGTTTCTTTATACAAATACTTCTAATTAACCTTGTTTCTAGTCTTAATTGGGCAGTTTGACCAATAGTCAAATTTCAAGCCCCAATTGGCTTGATTTAGGCCTCATGCTTTAAATAGGGTCCAAATGGGGAGAAAATGTGATTTTCAAGAGCCGGGAGTACTATTATATAGTTTCTTTATACAATTAATACTAATTAAACTTGTTTTTAGTTTTAATTACGAAGTTTGACCAAAAGTTAAACTTTCAGCTCCAATTGGCCTGAAGTAGACCTTATAAGAGCCGAATAGTGCCCAAACAGGAAGAAAACGTAGTTTTCAAGAGCCGTGAGTGGTATTATATAGTTTTTATGTACAATTACTACTATTTAAACTAGTTTTTTATTCTTTATTGAGAAGTTTGACTAAAAGTCAAACTTTCAACCCCGATTGGCCTGAACTAGGCCATACAAGAGCCGAACGGGACCCAAACGGAGAGAAAACATGGTTTTCAAGAGCCGAGAGTAATATGACATAGTTTCTATGTACAATTATTACAAATTAACCTTGTTTCTAGTGTTAATTGGGAAGTCTGATATAAAGTAAAACTTTCAGCCCCGATTGGCATGATCTAGGCCTTATAAGAGCTAATTAGGTCCCAAATAGAGAGAAAATGTGGTTTTCAAGGGCTGGCAGTAGTATTATATTGTTTCTTTATACAAATACTTCTAATTAACCTTGTTTCTAGTCTTAATTGGGCAGTTTGACCAATAGTCAAATTTCAAGCCCCAATTGGCTTGATTTAGGCCTCATGCTTTAAATAGGGTCCAAATGGGGAGAAAATGTGATTTTCAAGAGCCGGGAGTACTATTATATAGTTTCTTTATACAATTAATACTAATTAAACTTGTTTTTAGTTTTAATTACGAAGTTTGACCAAAAGTTAAACTTTCAGCTCCAATTGGCCTGAAGTAGACCTTATAAGAGCCGAATAGTGCCCAAACAGGAAGAAAACGTAGTTTTCAAGAGCCGTGAGTGGTATTATATAGTTTTTATGTACAATTACTACTATTTAAACTAGTTTTTTATTCTTTATTGAGAAGTTTGACTAAAAGTCAAACTTTCAACCCCGATTGGCCTGAACTAGGCCATACAAGAGCCGAACGGGACCCAAACGGAGAGAAAACATGGTTTTCAAGAGCCGAGAGTAATATGACATAGTTTCTATGTACAATTATTACAAATTAACCTTGTTTCTAGTGTTAATTGGGAAGTCTGATATAAAGTAAAACTTTCAGCCCCGATTGGCATGATCTAGGCCTTATAAGAGCTAATTAGGTCCCAAATAGAGAGAAAATGTGGTTTTCAAGGGCTGGCAGTAGTATTATATTGTTTCTTTATACAAATACTTCTAATTAACCTTGTTTCTAGTCTTAATTGGGCAGTTTGACCAATAGTCAAATTTCAAGCCCCAATTGGCTTGATTTAGGCCTCATGCTTTAAATAGGGTCCAAATGGGGAGAAAATGTGATTTTCAAGAGCCGGGAGTACTATTATATAGTTTCTTTATACAATTAATACTAATTAAACTTGTTTTTAGTTTTAATTACGAAGTTTGACCAAAAGTTAAACTTTCAGCTCCAATTGGCCTGAAGTAGACCTTATAAGAGCCGAATAGTGCCCAAACAGGAAGAAAACGTAGTTTTCAAGAGCCGTGAGTGGTATTATATAGTTTTTATGTACAATTACTACTATTTAAACTAGTTTTTTATTCTTTATTGAGAAGTTTGACTAAAAGTCAAACTTTCAACCCCGATTGGCCTGAACTAGGCCATACAAGAGCCGAACGGGACCCAAACGGAGAGAAAACATGGTTTTCAAGAGCCGAGAGTAATATGACATAGTTTCTATGTACAATTATTACAAATTAACCTTGTTTCTAGTGTTAATTGGGAAGTCTGATATAAAGTAAAACTTTCAGCCCCGATTGGCATGATCTAGGCCTTATAAGAGCTAATTAGGTCCCAAATAGAGAGAAAATGTGGTTTTCAAGGGCTGGCAGTAGTATTATATTGTTTCTTTATACAAATACTTCTAATTAACCTTGTTTCTAGTCTTAATTGGGCAGTTTGACCAATAGTCAAATTTCAAGCCCCAATTGGCTTGATTTAGGCCTCATGCTTTAAATAGGGTCCAAATGGGGAGAAAATGTGATTTTCAAGAGCCGGGAGTACTATTATATAGTTTCTTTATACAATTAATACTAATTAAACTTGTTTTTAGTTTTAATTACGAAGTTTGACCAAAAGTTAAACTTTCAGCTCCAATTGGCCTGAAGTAGACCTTATAAGAGCCGAATAGTGCCCAAACAGGAAGAAAACGTAGTTTTCAAGAGCCGTGAGTGGTATTATATAGTTTTTATGTACAATTACTACTATTTAAACTAGTTTTTTATTCTTTATTGAGAAGTTTGACTAAAAGTCAAACTTTCAACCCCGATTGGCCTGAACTAGGCCATACAAGAGCCGAACGGGACCCAAACGGAGAGAAAACATGGTTTTCAAGAGCCGAGAGTAATATGACATAGTTTCTATGTACAATTATTACAAATTAACCTTGTTTCTAGTGTTAATTGGGAAGTCTGATATAAAGTAAAACTTTCAGCCCCGATTGGCATGATCTAGGCCTTATAAGAGCTAATTAGGTCCCAAATAGAGAGAAAATGTGGTTTTCAAGGGCTGGCAGTAGTATTATATTGTTTCTTTATACAAATACTTCTAATTAACCTTGTTTCTAGTCTTAATTGGGCAGTTTGACCAATAGTCAAATTTCAAGCCCCAATTGGCTTGATTTAGGCCTCATGCTTTAAATAGGGTCCAAATGGGGAGAAAATGTGATTTTCAAGAGCCGGGAGTACTATTATATAGTTTCTTTATACAATTAATACTAATTAAACTTGTTTTTAGTTTTAATTACGAAGTTTGACCAAAAGTTAAACTTTCAGCTCCAATTGGCCTGAAGTAGACCTTATAAGAGCCGAATAGTGCCCAAACAGGAAGAAAACGTAGTTTTCAAGAGCCGTGAGTGGTATTATATAGTTTTTATGTACAATTACTACTATTTAAACTAGTTTTTTATTCTTTATTGAGAAGTTTGACTAAAAGTCAAACTTTCAACCCCGATTGGCCTGAACTAGGCCATACAAGAGCCGAACGGGACCCAAACGGAGAGAAAACATGGTTTTCAAGAGCCGAGAGTAATATGACATAGTTTCTATGTACAATTATTACAAATTAACCTTGTTTCTAGTGTTAATTGGGAAGTCTGATATAAAGTAAAACTTTCAGCCCCGATTGGCATGATCTAGGCCTTATAAGAGCTAATTAGGTCCCAAATAGAGAGAAAATGTGGTTTTCAAGGGCTGGCAGTAGTATTATATTGTTTCTTTATACAAATACTTCTAATTAACCTTGTTTCTAGTCTTAATTGGGCAGTTTGACCAATAGTCAAATTTCAAGCCCCAATTGGCTTGATTTAGGCCTCATGCTTTAAATAGGGTCCAAATGGGGAGAAAATGTGATTTTCAAGAGCCGGGAGTACTATTATATAGTTTCTTTATACAATTAATACTAATTAAACTTGTTTTTAGTTTTAATTACGAAGTTTGACCAAAAGTTAAACTTTCAGCTCCAATTGGCCTGAAGTAGACCTTATAAGAGCCGAATAGTGCCCAAACAGGAAGAAAACGTAGTTTTCAAGAGCCGTGAGTGGTATTATATAGTTTTTATGTACAATTACTACTATTTAAACTAGTTTTTTATTCTTTATTGAGAAGTTTGACTAAAAGTCAAACTTTCAACCCCGATTGGCCTGAACTAGGCCATACAAGAGCCGAACGGGACCCAAACGGAGAGAAAACATGGTTTTCAAGAGCCGAGAGTAATATGACATAGTTTCTATGTACAATTATTACAAATTAACCTTGTTTCTAGTGTTAATTGGGAAGTCTGATATAAAGTAAAACTTTCAGCCCCGATTGGCATGATCTAGGCCTTATAAGAGCTAATTAGGTCCCAAATAGAGAGAAAATGTGGTTTTCAAGGGCTGGCAGTAGTATTATATTGTTTCTTTATACAAATACTTCTAATTAACCTTGTTTCTAGTCTTAATTGGGCAGTTTGACCAATAGTCAAATTTCAAGCCCCAATTGGCTTGATTTAGGCCTCATGCTTTAAATAGGGTCCAAATGGGGAGAAAATGTGATTTTCAAGAGCCGGGAGTACTATTATATAGTTTCTTTATACAATTAATACTAATTAAACTTGTTTTTAGTTTTAATTACGAAGTTTGACCAAAAGTTAAACTTTCAGCTCCAATTGGCCTGAAGTAGACCTTATAAGAGCCGAATAGTGCCCAAACAGGAAGAAAACGTAGTTTTCAAGAGCCGTGAGTGGTATTATATAGTTTTTATGTACAATTACTACTATTTAAACTAGTTTTTTATTCTTTATTGAGAAGTTTGACTAAAAGTCAAACTTTCAACCCCGATTGGCCTGAACTAGGCCATACAAGAGCCGAACGGGACCCAAACGGAGAGAAAACATGGTTTTCAAGAGCCGAGAGTAATATGACATAGTTTCTATGTACAATTATTACAAATTAACCTTGTTTCTAGTGTTAATTGGGAAGTCTGATATAAAGTAAAACTTTCAGCCCCGATTGGCATGATCTAGGCCTTATAAGAGCTAATTAGGTCCCAAATAGAGAGAAAATGTGGTTTTCAAGGGCTGGCAGTAGTATTATATTGTTTCTTTATACAAATACTTCTAATTAACCTTGTTTCTAGTCTTAATTGGGCAGTTTGACCAATAGTCAAATTTCAAGCCCCAATTGGCTTGATTTAGGCCTCATGCTTTAAATAGGGTCCAAATGGGGAGAAAATGTGATTTTCAAGAGCCGGGAGTACTATTATATAGTTTCTTTATACAATTAATACTAATTAAACTTGTTTTTAGTTTTAATTACGAAGTTTGACCAAAAGTTAAACTTTCAGCTCCAATTGGCCTGAAGTAGACCTTATAAGAGCCGAATAGTGCCCAAACAGGAAGAAAACGTAGTTTTCAAGAGCCGTGAGTGGTATTATATAGTTTTTATGTACAATTACTACTATTTAAACTAGTTTTTTATTCTTTATTGAGAAGTTTGACTAAAGTCAAACTTTCAACCCCGATTGGCCTGAACTAGGCCATACAAGAGCCGAACGGGACCCAAACGGAGAGAAAACATGGTTTTCAAGAGCCGAGAGTAATATGACATAGTTTCTATGTACAATTATTACAAATTAACCTTGTTTCTAGTGTTAATTGGGAAGTCTGATATAAAGTAAAACTTTCAGCCCCGATTGGCATGATCTAGGCCTTATAAGAGCTAATTAGGTCCCAAATAGAGAGAAAATGTGGTTTTCAAGGGCTGGCAGTAGTATTATATTGTTTCTTTATACAAATACTTCTAATTAACCTTGTTTCTAGTCTTAATTGGGCAGTTTGACCAATAGTCAAATTTCAAGCCCCAATTGGCTTGATTTAGGCCTCATGCTTTAAATAGGGTCCAAATGGGGAGAAAATGTGATTTTCAAGAGCCGGGAGTACTATTATATAGTTTCTTTATACAATTAATACTAATTAAACTTGTTTTTAGTTTTAATTACGAAGTTTGACCAAAAGTTAAACTTTCAGCTCCAATTGGCCTGAAGTAGACCTTATAAGAGCCGAATAGTGCCCAAACAGGAAGAAAACGTAGTTTTCAAGAGCCGTGAGTGGTATTATATAGTTTTTATGTACAATTACTACTATTTAAACTAGTTTTTTATTCTTTATTGAGAAGTTTGACTAAAGTCAAACTTTCAACCCCGATTGGCCTGAACTAGGCCATACAAGAGCCGAACGGGACCCAAACGGAGAGAAAACATGGTTTTCAAGAGCCGAGAGTAATATGACATAGTTTCTATGTACAATTATTACAAATTAACCTTGTTTCTAGTGTTAATTGGGAAGTCTGATATAAAGTAAAACTTTCAGCCCCGATTGGCATGATCTAGGCCTTATAAGAGCTAATTAGGTCCCAAATAGAGAGAAAATGTGGTTTTCAAGGGCTGGCAGTAGTATTATATTGTTTCTTTATACAAATACTTCTAATTAACCTTGTTTCTAGTCTTAATTGGGCAGTTTGACCAATAGTCAAATTTCAAGCCCCAATTGGCTTGATTTAGGCCTCATGCTTTAAATAGGGTCCAAATGGGGAGAAAATGTGATTTTCAAGAGCCGGGAGTACTATTATATAGTTTCTTTATACAATTAATACTAATTAAACTTGTTTTTAGTTTTAATTACGAAGTTTGACCAAAAGTTAAACTTTCAGCTCCAATTGGCCTGAAGTAGACCTTATAAGAGCCGAATAGTGCCCAAACAGGAAGAAAACGTAGTTTTCAAGAGCCGTGAGTGGTATTATATAGTTTTTATGTACAATTACTACTATTTAAACTAGTTTTTTATTCTTTATTGAGAAGTTTGACTAAAGTCAAACTTTCAACCCCGATTGGCCTGAACTAGGCCATACAAGAGCCGAACGGGACCCAAACGGAGAGAAAACATGGTTTTCAAGAGCCGAGAGTAATATGACATAGTTTCTATGTACAATTATTACAAATTAACCTTGTTTCTAGTGTTAATTGGGAAGTCTGATATAAAGTAAAACTTTCAGCCCCGATTGGCATGATCTAGGCCTTATAAGAGCTAATTAGGTCCCAAATAGAGAGAAAATGTGGTTTTCAAGGGCTGGCAGTAGTATTATATTGTTTCTTTATACAAATACTTCTAATTAACCTTGTTTCTAGTCTTAATTGGGCAGTTTGACCAATAGTCAAATTTCAAGCCCCAATTGGCTTGATTTAGGCCTCATGCTTTAAATAGGGTCCAAATGGGGAGAAAATGTGATTTTCAAGAGCCGGGAGTACTATTATATAGTTTCTTTATACAATTAATACTAATTAAACTTGTTTTTAGTTTTAATTACGAAGTTTGACCAAAAGTTAAACTTTCAGCTCCAATTGGCCTGAAGTAGACCTTATAAGAGCCGAATAGTGCCCAAACAGGAAGAAAACGTAGTTTTCAAGAGCCGTGAGTGGTATTATATAGTTTTTATGTACAATTACTACTATTTAAACTAGTTTTTTATTCTTTATTGAGAAGTTTGACTAAAGTCAAACTTTCAACCCCGATTGGCCTGAACTAGGCCATACAAGAGCCGAACGGGACCCAAACGGAGAGAAAACATGGTTTTCAAGAGCCGAGAGTAATATGACATAGTTTCTATGTACAATTATTACAAATTAACCTTGTTTCTAGTGTTAATTGGGAAGTCTGATATAAAGTAAAACTTTCAGCCCCGATTGGCATGATCTAGGCCTTATAAGAGCTAATTAGGTCCCAAATAGAGAGAAAATGTGGTTTTCAAGGGCTGGCAGTAGTATTATATTGTTTCTTTATACAAATACTTCTAATTAACCTTGTTTCTAGTCTTAATTGGGCAGTTTGACCAATAGTCAAATTTCAAGCCCCAATTGGCTTGATTTAGGCCTCATGCTTTAAATAGGGTCCAAATGGGGAGAAAATGTGATTTTCAAGAGCCGGGAGTACTATTATATAGTTTCTTTATACAATTAATACTAATTAAACTTGTTTTTAGTTTTAATTACGAAGTTTGACCAAAAGTTAAACTTTCAGCTCCAATTGGCCTGAAGTAGACCTTATAAGAGCCGAATAGTGCCCAAACAGGAAGAAAACGTAGTTTTCAAGAGCCGTGAGTGGTATTATATAGTTTTTATGTACAATTACTACTATTTAAACTAGTTTTTTATTCTTTATTGAGAAGTTTGACTAAAGTCAAACTTTCAACCCCGATTGGCCTGAACTAGGCCATACAAGAGCCGAACGGGACCCAAACGGAGAGAAAACATGGTTTTCAAGAGCCGAGAGTAATATGACATAGTTTCTATGTACAATTATTACAAATTAACCTTGTTTCTAGTGTTAATTGGGAAGTCTGATATAAAGTAAAACTTTCAGCCCCGATTGGCATGATCTAGGCCTTATAAGAGCTAATTAGGTCCCAAATAGAGAGAAAATGTGGTTTTCAAGGGCTGGCAGTAGTATTATATTGTTTCTTTATACAAATACTTCTAATTAACCTTGTTTCTAGTCTTAATTGGGCAGTTTGACCAATAGTCAAATTTCAAGCCCCAATTGGCTTGATTTAGGCCTCATGCTTTAAATAGGGTCCAAATGGGGAGAAAATGTGATTTTCAAGAGCCGGGAGTACTATTATATAGTTTCTTTATACAATTAATACTAATTAAACTTGTTTTTAGTTTTAATTACGAAGTTTGACCAAAAGTTAAACTTTCAGCTCCAATTGGCCTGAAGTAGACCTTATAAGAGCCGAATAGTGCCCAAACAGGAAGAAAACGTAGTTTTCAAGAGCCGTGAGTGGTATTATATAGTTTTTATGTACAATTACTACTATTTAAACTAGTTTTTTATTCTTTATTGAGAAGTTTGACTAAAAGTCAAACTTTCAACCCCGATTGGCCTGAACTAGGCCATACAAGAGCCGAACGGGACCCAAACGGAGAGAAAACATGGTTTTCAAGAGCCGAGAGTAATATGACATAGTTTCTATGTACAATTATTACAAATTAACCTTGTTTCTAGTGTTAATTGGGAAGTCTGATATAAAGTAAAACTTTCAGCCCCGATTGGCATGATCTAGGCCTTATAAGAGCTAATTAGGTCCCAAATAGAGAGAAAATGTGGTTTTCAAGGGCTGGCAGTAGTATTATATTGTTTCTTTATACAAATACTTCTAATTAACCTTGTTTCTAGTCTTAATTGGGCAGTTTGACCAATAGTCAAATTTCAAGCCCCAATTGGCTTGATTTAGGCCTCATGCTTTAAATAGGGTCCAAATGGGGAGAAAATGTGATTTTCAAGAGCCGGGAGTACTATTATATAGTTTCTTTATACAATTAATACTAATTAAACTTGTTTTTAGTTTTAATTACGAAGTTTGACCAAAAGTTAAACTTTCAGCTCCAATTGGCCTGAAGTAGACCTTATAAGAGCCGAATAGTGCCCAAACAGGAAGAAAACGTAGTTTTCAAGAGCCGTGAGTGGTATTATATAGTTTTTATGTACAATTACTACTATTTAAACTAGTTTTTTATTCTTTATTGAGAAGTTTGACTAAAAGTCAAACTTTCAACCCCGATTGGCCTGAACTAGGCCATACAAGAGCCGAACGGGACCCAAACGGAGAGAAAACATGGTTTTCAAGAGCCGAGAGTAATATGACATAGTTTCTATGTACAATTATTACAAATTAACCTTGTTTCTAGTGTTAATTGGGAAGTCTGATATAAAGTAAAACTTTCAGCCCCGATTGGCATGATCTAGGCCTTATAAGAGCTAATTAGGTCCCAAATAGAGAGAAAATGTGGTTTTCAAGGGCTGGCAGTAGTATTATATTGTTTCTTTATACAAATACTTCTAATTAACCTTGTTTCTAGTCTTAATTGGGCAGTTTGACCAATAGTCAAATTTCAAGCCCCAATTGGCTTGATTTAGGCCTCATGCTTTAAATAGGGTCCAAATGGGGAGAAAATGTGATTTTCAAGAGCCGGGAGTACTATTATATAGTTTCTTTATACAATTAATACTAATTAAACTTGTTTTTAGTTTTAATTACGAAGTTTGACCAAAAGTTAAACTTTCAGCTCCAATTGGCCTGAAGTAGACCTTATAAGAGCCGAATAGTGCCCAAACAGGAAGAAAACGTAGTTTTCAAGAGCCGTGAGTGGTATTATATAGTTTTTATGTACAATTACTACTATTTAAACTAGTTTTTTATTCTTTATTGAGAAGTTTGACTAAAAGTCAAACTTTCAACCCCGATTGGCCTGAACTAGGCCATACAAGAGCCGAACGGGACCCAAACGGAGAGAAAACATGGTTTTCAAGAGCCGAGAGTAATATGACATAGTTTCTATGTACAATTATTACAAATTAACCTTGTTTCTAGTGTTAATTGGGAAGTCTGATATAAAGTAAAACTTTCAGCCCCGATTGGCATGATCTAGGCCTTATAAGAGCTAATTAGGTCCCAAATAGAGAGAAAATGTGGTTTTCAAGGGCTGGCAGTAGTATTATATTGTTTCTTTATACAAATACTTCTAATTAACCTTGTTTCTAGTCTTAATTGGGCAGTTTGACCAATAGTCAAATTTCAAGCCCCAATTGGCTTGATTTAGGCCTCATGCTTTAAATAGGGTCCAAATGGGGAGAAAATGTGATTTTCAAGAGCCGGGAGTACTATTATATAGTTTCTTTATACAATTAATACTAATTAAACTTGTTTTTAGTTTTAATTACGAAGTTTGACCAAAAGTTAAACTTTCAGCTCCAATTGGCCTGAAGTAGACCTTATAAGAGCCGAATAGTGCCCAAACAGGAAGAAAACGTAGTTTTCAAGAGCCGTGAGTGGTATTATATAGTTTTTATGTACAATTACTACTATTTAAACTAGTTTTTTATTCTTTATTGAGAAGTTTGACTAAAAGTCAAACTTTCAACCCCGATTGGCCTGAACTAGGCCATACAAGAGCCGAACGGGACCCAAACGGAGAGAAAACATGGTTTTCAAGAGCCGAGAGTAATATGACATAGTTTCTATGTACAATTATTACAAATTAACCTTGTTTCTAGTGTTAATTGGGAAGTCTGATATAAAGTAAAACTTTCAGCCCCGATTGGCATGATCTAGGCCTTATAAGAGCTAATTAGGTCCCAAATAGAGAGAAAATGTGGTTTTCAAGGGCTGGCAGTAGTATTATATTGTTTCTTTATACAAATACTTCTAATTAACCTTGTTTCTAGTCTTAATTGGGCAGTTTGACCAATAGTCAAATTTCAAGCCCCAATTGGCTTGATTTAGGCCTCATGCTTTAAATAGGGTCCAAATGGGGAGAAAATGTGATTTTCAAGAGCCGGGAGTACTATTATATAGTTTCTTTATACAATTAATACTAATTAAACTTGTTTTTAGTTTTAATTACGAAGTTTGACCAAAAGTTAAACTTTCAGCTCCAATTGGCCTGAAGTAGACCTTATAAGAGCCGAATAGTGCCCAAACAGGAAGAAAACGTAGTTTTCAAGAGCCGTGAGTGGTATTATATAGTTTTTATGTACAATTACTACTATTTAAACTAGTTTTTTATTCTTTATTGAGAAGTTTGACTAAAAGTCAAACTTTCAACCCCGATTGGCCTGAACTAGGCCATACAAGAGCCGAACGGGACCCAAACGGAGAGAAAACATGGTTTTCAAGAGCCGAGAGTAATATGACATAGTTTCTATGTACAATTATTACAAATTAACCTTGTTTCTAGTGTTAATTGGGAAGTCTGATATAAAGTAAAACTTTCAGCCCCGATTGGCATGATCTAGGCCTTATAAGAGCTAATTAGGTCCCAAATAGAGAGAAAATGTGGTTTTCAAGGGCTGGCAGTAGTATTATATTGTTTCTTTATACAAATACTTCTAATTAACCTTGTTTCTAGTCTTAATTGGGCAGTTTGACCAATAGTCAAATTTCAAGCCCCAATTGGCTTGATTTAGGCCTCATGCTTTAAATAGGGTCCAAATGGGGAGAAAATGTGATTTTCAAGAGCCGGGAGTACTATTATATAGTTTCTTTATACAATTAATACTAATTAAACTTGTTTTTAGTTTTAATTACGAAGTTTGACCAAAAGTTAAACTTTCAGCTCCAATTGGCCTGAAGTAGACCTTATAAGAGCCGAATAGTGCCCAAACAGGAAGAAAACGTAGTTTTCAAGAGCCGTGAGTGGTATTATATAGTTTTTATGTACAATTACTACTATTTAAACTAGTTTTTTATTCTTTATTGAGAAGTTTGACTAAAAGTCAAACTTTCAACCCCGATTGGCCTGAACTAGGCCATACAAGAGCCGAACGGGACCCAAACGGAGAGAAAACATGGTTTTCAAGAGCCGAGAGTAATATGACATAGTTTCTATGTACAATTATTACAAATTAACCTTGTTTCTAGTGTTAATTGGGAAGTCTGATATAAAGTAAAACTTTCAGCCCCGATTGGCATGATCTAGGCCTTATAAGAGCTAATTAGGTCCCAAATAGAGAGAAAATGTGGTTTTCAAGGGCTGGCAGTAGTATTATATTGTTTCTTTATACAAATACTTCTAATTAACCTTGTTTCTAGTCTTAATTGGGCAGTTTGACCAATAGTCAAATTTCAAGCCCCAATTGGCTTGATTTAGGCCTCATGCTTTAAATAGGGTCCAAATGGGGAGAAAATGTGATTTTCAAGAGCCGGGAGTACTATTATATAGTTTCTTTATACAATTAATACTAATTAAACTTGTTTTTAGTTTTAATTACGAAGTTTGACCAAAAGTTAAACTTTCAGCTCCAATTGGCCTGAAGTAGACCTTATAAGAGCCGAATAGTGCCCAAACAGGAAGAAAACGTAGTTTTCAAGAGCCGTGAGTGGTATTATATAGTTTTTATGTACAATTACTACTATTTAAACTAGTTTTTTATTCTTTATTGAGAAGTTTGACTAAAGTCAAACTTTCAACCCCGATTGGCCTGAACTAGGCCATACAAGAGCCGAACGGGACCCAAACGGAGAGAAAACATGGTTTTCAAGAGCCGAGAGTAATATGACATAGTTTCTATGTACAATTATTACAAATTAACCTTGTTTCTAGTGTTAATTGGGAAGTCTGATATAAAGTAAAACTTTCAGCCCCGATTGGCATGATCTAGGCCTTATAAGAGCTAATTAGGTCCCAAATAGAGAGAAAATGTGGTTTTCAAGGGCTGGCAGTAGTATTATATTGTTTCTTTATACAAATACTTCTAATTAACCTTGTTTCTAGTCTTAATTGGGCAGTTTGACCAATAGTCAAATTTCAAGCCCCAATTGGCTTGATTTAGGCCTCATGCTTTAAATAGGGTCCAAATGGGGAGAAAATGTGATTTTCAAGAGCCGGGAGTACTATTATATAGTTTCTTTATACAATTAATACTAATTAAACTTGTTTTTAGTTTTAATTACGAAGTTTGACCAAAAGTTAAACTTTCAGCTCCAATTGGCCTGAAGTAGACCTTATAAGAGCCGAATAGTGCCCAAACAGGAAGAAAACGTAGTTTTCAAGAGCCGTGAGTGGTATTATATAGTTTTTATGTACAATTACTACTATTTAAACTAGTTTTTTATTCTTTATTGAGAAGTTTGACTAAAGTCAAACTTTCAACCCCGATTGGCCTGAACTAGGCCATACAAGAGCCGAACGGGACCCAAACGGAGAGAAAACATGGTTTTCAAGAGCCGAGAGTAATATGACATAGTTTCTATGTACAATTATTACAAATTAACCTTGTTTCTAGTGTTAATTGGGAAGTCTGATATAAAGTAAAACTTTCAGCCCCGATTGGCATGATCTAGGCCTTATAAGAGCTAATTAGGTCCCAAATAGAGAGAAAATGTGGTTTTCAAGGGCTGGCAGTAGTATTATATTGTTTCTTTATACAAATACTTCTAATTAACCTTGTTTCTAGTCTTAATTGGGCAGTTTGACCAATAGTCAAATTTCAAGCCCCAATTGGCTTGATTTAGGCCTCATGCTTTAAATAGGGTCCAAATGGGGAGAAAATGTGATTTTCAAGAGCCGGGAGTACTATTATATAGTTTCTTTATACAATTAATACTAATTAAACTTGTTTTTAGTTTTAATTACGAAGTTTGACCAAAAGTTAAACTTTCAGCTCCAATTGGCCTGAAGTAGACCTTATAAGAGCCGAATAGTGCCCAAACAGGAAGAAAACGTAGTTTTCAAGAGCCGTGAGTGGTATTATATAGTTTTTATGTACAATTACTACTATTTAAACTAGTTTTTTATTCTTTATTGAGAAGTTTGACTAAAAGTCAAACTTTCAACCCCGATTGGCCTGAACTAGGCCATACAAGAGCCGAACGGGACCCAAACGGAGAGAAAACATGGTTTTCAAGAGCCGAGAGTAATATGACATAGTTTCTATGTACAATTATTACAAATTAACCTTGTTTCTAGTGTTAATTGGGAAGTCTGATATAAAGTAAAACTTTCAGCCCCGATTGGCATGATCTAGGCCTTATAAGAGCTAATTAGGTCCCAAATAGAGAGAAAATGTGGTTTTCAAGGGCTGGCAGTAGTATTATATTGTTTCTTTATACAAATACTTCTAATTAACCTTGTTTCTAGTCTTAATTGGGCAGTTTGACCAATAGTCAAATTTCAAGCCCCAATTGGCTTGATTTAGGCCTCATGCTTTAAATAGGGTCCAAATGGGGAGAAAATGTGATTTTCAAGAGCCGGGAGTACTATTATATAGTTTCTTTATACAATTAATACTAATTAAACTTGTTTTTAGTTTTAATTACGAAGTTTGACCAAAAGTTAAACTTTCAGCTCCAATTGGCCTGAAGTAGACCTTATAAGAGCCGAATAGTGCCCAAACAGGAAGAAAACGTAGTTTTCAAGAGCCGTGAGTGGTATTATATAGTTTTTATGTACAATTACTACTATTTAAACTAGTTTTTTATTCTTTATTGAGAAGTTTGACTAAAAGTCAAACTTTCAACCCCGATTGGCCTGAACTAGGCCATACAAGAGCCGAACGGGACCCAAACGGAGAGAAAACATGGTTTTCAAGAGCCGAGAGTAATATGACATAGTTTCTATGTACAATTATTACAAATTAACCTTGTTTCTAGTGTTAATTGGGAAGTCTGATATAAAGTAAAACTTTCAGCCCCGATTGGCATGATCTAGGCCTTATAAGAGCTAATTAGGTCCCAAATAGAGAGAAAATGTGGTTTTCAAGGGCTGGCAGTAGTATTATATTGTTTCTTTATACAAATACTTCTAATTAACCTTGTTTCTAGTCTTAATTGGGCAGTTTGACCAATAGTCAAATTTCAAGCCCCAATTGGCTTGATTTAGGCCTCATGCTTTAAATAGGGTCCAAATGGGGAGAAAATGTGATTTTCAAGAGCCGGGAGTACTATTATATAGTTTCTTTATACAATTAATACTAATTAAACTTGTTTTTAGTTTTAATTACGAAGTTTGACCAAAAGTTAAACTTTCAGCTCCAATTGGCCTGAAGTAGACCTTATAAGAGCCGAATAGTGCCCAAACAGGAAGAAAACGTAGTTTTCAAGAGCCGTGAGTGGTATTATATAGTTTTTATGTACAATTACTACTATTTAAACTAGTTTTTTATTCTTTATTGAGAAGTTTGACTAAAGTCAAACTTTCAACCCCGATTGGCCTGAACTAGGCCATACAAGAGCCGAACGGGACCCAAACGGAGAGAAAACATGGTTTTCAAGAGCCGAGAGTAATATGACATAGTTTCTATGTACAATTATTACAAATTAACCTTGTTTCTAGTGTTAATTGGGAAGTCTGATATAAAGTAAAACTTTCAGCCCCGATTGGCATGATCTAGGCCTTATAAGAGCTAATTAGGTCCCAAATAGAGAGAAAATGTGGTTTTCAAGGGCTGGCAGTAGTATTATATTGTTTCTTTATACAAATACTTCTAATTAACCTTGTTTCTAGTCTTAATTGGGCAGTTTGACCAATAGTCAAATTTCAAGCCCCAATTGGCTTGATTTAGGCCTCATGCTTTAAATAGGGTCCAAATGGGGAGAAAATGTGATTTTCAAGAGCCGGGAGTACTATTATATAGTTTCTTTATACAATTAATACTAATTAAACTTGTTTTTAGTTTTAATTACGAAGTTTGACCAAAAGTTAAACTTTCAGCTCCAATTGGCCTGAAGTAGACCTTATAAGAGCCGAATAGTGCCCAAACAGGAAGAAAACGTAGTTTTCAAGAGCCGTGAGTGGTATTATATAGTTTTTATGTACAATTACTACTATTTAAACTAGTTTTTTATTCTTTATTGAGAAGTTTGACTAAAAGTCAAACTTTCAACCCCGATTGGCCTGAACTAGGCCATACAAGAGCCGAACGGGACCCAAACGGAGAGAAAACATGGTTTTCAAGAGCCGAGAGTAATATGACATAGTTTCTATGTACAATTATTACAAATTAACCTTGTTTCTAGTGTTAATTGGGAAGTCTGATATAAAGTAAAACTTTCAGCCCCGATTGGCATGATCTAGGCCTTATAAGAGCTAATTAGGTCCCAAATAGAGAGAAAATGTGGTTTTCAAGGGCTGGCAGTAGTATTATATTGTTTCTTTATACAAATACTTCTAATTAACCTTGTTTCTAGTCTTAATTGGGCAGTTTGACCAATAGTCAAATTTCAAGCCCCAATTGGCTTGATTTAGGCCTCATGCTTTAAATAGGGTCCAAATGGGGAGAAAATGTGATTTTCAAGAGCCGGGAGTACTATTATATAGTTTCTTTATACAATTAATACTAATTAAACTTGTTTTTAGTTTTAATTACGAAGTTTGACCAAAAGTTAAACTTTCAGCTCCAATTGGCCTGAAGTAGACCTTATAAGAGCCGAATAGTGCCCAAACAGGAAGAAAACGTAGTTTTCAAGAGCCGTGAGTGGTATTATATAGTTTTTATGTACAATTACTACTATTTAAACTAGTTTTTTATTCTTTATTGAGAAGTTTGACTAAAGTCAAACTTTCAACCCCGATTGGCCTGAACTAGGCCATACAAGAGCCGAACGGGACCCAAACGGAGAGAAAACATGGTTTTCAAGAGCCGAGAGTAATATGACATAGTTTCTATGTACAATTATTACAAATTAACCTTGTTTCTAGTGTTAATTGGGAAGTCTGATATAAAGTAAAACTTTCAGCCCCGATTGGCATGATCTAGGCCTTATAAGAGCTAATTAGGTCCCAAATAGAGAGAAAATGTGGTTTTCAAGGGCTGGCAGTAGTATTATATTGTTTCTTTATACAAATACTTCTAATTAACCTTGTTTCTAGTCTTAATTGGGCAGTTTGACCAATAGTCAAATTTCAAGCCCCAATTGGCTTGATTTAGGCCTCATGCTTTAAATAGGGTCCAAATGGGGAGAAAATGTGATTTTCAAGAGCCGGGAGTACTATTATATAGTTTCTTTATACAATTAATACTAATTAAACTTGTTTTTAGTTTTAATTACGAAGTTTGACCAAAAGTTAAACTTTCAGCTCCAATTGGCCTGAAGTAGACCTTATAAGAGCCGAATAGTGCCCAAACAGGAAGAAAACGTAGTTTTCAAGAGCCGTGAGTGGTATTATATAGTTTTTATGTACAATTACTACTATTTAAACTAGTTTTTTATTCTTTATTGAGAAGTTTGACTAAAGTCAAACTTTCAACCCCGATTGGCCTGAACTAGGCCATACAAGAGCCGAACGGGACCCAAACGGAGAGAAAACATGGTTTTCAAGAGCCGAGAGTAATATGACATAGTTTCTATGTACAATTATTACAAATTAACCTTGTTTCTAGTGTTAATTGGGAAGTCTGATATAAAGTAAAACTTTCAGCCCCGATTGGCATGATCTAGGCCTTATAAGAGCTAATTAGGTCCCAAATAGAGAGAAAATGTGGTTTTCAAGGGCTGGCAGTAGTATTATATTGTTTCTTTATACAAATACTTCTAATTAACCTTGTTTCTAGTCTTAATTGGGCAGTTTGACCAATAGTCAAATTTCAAGCCCCAATTGGCTTGATTTAGGCCTCATGCTTTAAATAGGGTCCAAATGGGGAGAAAATGTGATTTTCAAGAGCCGGGAGTACTATTATATAGTTTCTTTATACAATTAATACTAATTAAACTTGTTTTTAGTTTTAATTACGAAGTTTGACCAAAAGTTAAACTTTCAGCTCCAATTGGCCTGAAGTAGACCTTATAAGAGCCGAATAGTGCCCAAACAGGAAGAAAACGTAGTTTTCAAGAGCCGTGAGTGGTATTATATAGTTTTTATGTACAATTACTACTATTTAAACTAGTTTTTTATTCTTTATTGAGAAGTTTGACTAAAAGTCAAACTTTCAACCCCGATTGGCCTGAACTAGGCCATACAAGAGCCGAACGGGACCCAAACGGAGAGAAAACATGGTTTTCAAGAGCCGAGAGTAATATGACATAGTTTCTATGTACAATTATTACAAATTAACCTTGTTTCTAGTGTTAATTGGGAAGTCTGATATAAAGTAAAACTTTCAGCCCCGATTGGCATGATCTAGGCCTTATAAGAGCTAATTAGGTCCCAAATAGAGAGAAAATGTGGTTTTCAAGGGCTGGCAGTAGTATTATATTGTTTCTTTATACAAATACTTCTAATTAACCTTGTTTCTAGTCTTAATTGGGCAGTTTGACCAATAGTCAAATTTCAAGCCCCAATTGGCTTGATTTAGGCCTCATGCTTTAAATAGGGTCCAAATGGGGAGAAAATGTGATTTTCAAGAGCCGGGAGTACTATTATATAGTTTCTTTATACAATTAATACTAATTAAACTTGTTTTTAGTTTTAATTACGAAGTTTGACCAAAAGTTAAACTTTCAGCTCCAATTGGCCTGAAGTAGACCTTATAAGAGCCGAATAGTGCCCAAACAGGAAGAAAACGTAGTTTTCAAGAGCCGTGAGTGGTATTATATAGTTTTTATGTACAATTACTACTATTTAAACTAGTTTTTTATTCTTTATTGAGAAGTTTGACTTAAAGTCAAACTTTCAACCCCGATTGGCCTGAACTAGGCCATACAAGAGCCGAACGGGACCCAAACGGAGAGAAAACATGGTTTTCAAGAGCCGAGAGTAATATGACATAGTTTCTATGTACAATTATTACAAATTAACCTTGTTTCTAGTGTTAATTGGGAAGTCTGATATAAAGTAAAACTTTCAGCCCCGATTGGCATGATCTAGGCCTTATAAGAGCTAATTAGGTCCCAAATAGAGAGAAAATGTGGTTTTCAAGGGCTGGCAGTAGTATTATATTGTTTCTTTATACAAATACTTCTAATTAACCTTGTTTCTAGTCTTAATTGGGCAGTTTGACCAATAGTCAAATTTCAAGCCCCAATTGGCTTGATTTAGGCCTCATGCTTTAAATAGGGTCCAAATGGGGAGAAAATGTGATTTTCAAGAGCCGGGAGTACTATTATATAGTTTCTTTATACAATTAATACTAATTAAACTTGTTTTTAGTTTTAATTACGAAGTTTGACCAAAAGTTAAACTTTCAGCTCCAATTGGCCTGAAGTAGACCTTATAAGAGCCGAATAGTGCCCAAACAGGAAGAAAACGTAGTTTTCAAGAGCCGTGAGTGGTATTATATAGTTTTTATGTACAATTACTACTATTTAAACTAGTTTTTTATTCTTTATTGAGAAGTTTGACTAAAAGTCAAACTTTCAACCCCGATTGGCCTGAACTAGGCCATACAAGAGCCGAACGGGACCCAAACGGAGAGAAAACATGGTTTTCAAGAGCCGAGAGTAATATGACATAGTTTCTATGTACAATTATTACAAATTAACCTTGTTTCTAGTGTTAATTGGGAAGTCTGATATAAAGTAAAACTTTCAGCCCCGATTGGCATGATCTAGGCCTTATAAGAGCTAATTAGGTCCCAAATAGAGAGAAAATGTGGTTTTCAAGGGCTGGCAGTAGTATTATATTGTTTCTTTATACAAATACTTCTAATTAACCTTGTTTCTAGTCTTAATTGGGCAGTTTGACCAATAGTCAAATTTCAAGCCCCAATTGGCTTGATTTAGGCCTCATGCTTTAAATAGGGTCCAAATGGGGAGAAAATGTGATTTTCAAGAGCCGGGAGTACTATTATATAGTTTCTTTATACAATTAATACTAATTAAACTTGTTTTTAGTTTTAATTACGAAGTTTGACCAAAAGTTAAACTTTCAGCTCCAATTGGCCTGAAGTAGACCTTATAAGAGCCGAATAGTGCCCAAACAGGAAGAAAACGTAGTTTTCAAGAGCCGTGAGTGGTATTATATAGTTTTTATGTACAATTACTACTATTTAAACTAGTTTTTTATTCTTTATTGAGAAGTTTGACTAAAGTCAAACTTTCAACCCCGATTGGCCTGAACTAGGCCATACAAGAGCCGAACGGGACCCAAACGGAGAGAAAACATGGTTTTCAAGAGCCGAGAGTAATATGACATAGTTTCTATGTACAATTATTACAAATTAACCTTGTTTCTAGTGTTAATTGGGAAGTCTGATATAAAGTAAAACTTTCAGCCCCGATTGGCATGATCTAGGCCTTATAAGAGCTAATTAGGTCCCAAATAGAGAGAAAATGTGGTTTTCAAGGGCTGGCAGTAGTATTATATTGTTTCTTTATACAAATACTTCTAATTAACCTTGTTTCTAGTCTTAATTGGGCAGTTTGACCAATAGTCAAATTTCAAGCCCCAATTGGCTTGATTTAGGCCTCATGCTTTAAATAGGGTCCAAATGGGGAGAAAATGTGATTTTCAAGAGCCGGGAGTACTATTATATAGTTTCTTTATACAATTAATACTAATTAAACTTGTTTTTAGTTTTAATTACGAAGTTTGACCAAAAGTTAAACTTTCAGCTCCAATTGGCCTGAAGTAGACCTTATAAGAGCCGAATAGTGCCCAAACAGGAAGAAAACGTAGTTTTCAAGAGCCGTGAGTGGTATTATATAGTTTTTATGTACAATTACTACTATTTAAACTAGTTTTTTATTCTTTATTGAGAAGTTTGACTAAAGTCAAACTTTCAACCCCGATTGGCCTGAACTAGGCCATACAAGAGCCGAACGGGACCCAAACGGAGAGAAAACATGGTTTTCAAGAGCCGAGAGTAATATGACATAGTTTCTATGTACAATTATTACAAATTAACCTTGTTTCTAGTGTTAATTGGGAAGTCTGATATAAAGTAAAACTTTCAGCCCCGATTGGCATGATCTAGGCCTTATAAGAGCTAATTAGGTCCCAAATAGAGAGAAAATGTGGTTTTCAAGGGCTGGCAGTAGTATTATATTGTTTCTTTATACAAATACTTCTAATTAACCTTGTTTCTAGTCTTAATTGGGCAGTTTGACCAATAGTCAAATTTCAAGCCCCAATTGGCTTGATTTAGGCCTCATGCTTTAAATAGGGTCCAAATGGGGAGAAAATGTGATTTTCAAGAGCCGGGAGTACTATTATATAGTTTCTTTATACAATTAATACTAATTAAACTTGTTTTTAGTTTTAATTACGAAGTTTGACCAAAAGTTAAACTTTCAGCTCCAATTGGCCTGAAGTAGACCTTATAAGAGCCGAATAGTGCCCAAACAGGAAGAAAACGTAGTTTTCAAGAGCCGTGAGTGGTATTATATAGTTTTTATGTACAATTACTACTATTTAAACTAGTTTTTTATTCTTTATTGAGAAGTTTGACTTAAAGTCAAACTTTCAACCCCGATTGGCCTGAACTAGGCCATACAAGAGCCGAACGGGACCCAAACGGAGAGAAAACATGGTTTTCAAGAGCCGAGAGTAATATGACATAGTTTCTATGTACAATTATTACAAATTAACCTTGTTTCTAGTGTTAATTGGGAAGTCTGATATAAAGTAAAACTTTCAGCCCCGATTGGCATGATCTAGGCCTTATAAGAGCTAATTAGGTCCCAAATAGAGAGAAAATGTGGTTTTCAAGGGCTGGCAGTAGTATTATATTGTTTCTTTATACAAATACTTCTAATTAACCTTGTTTCTAGTCTTAATTGGGCAGTTTGACCAATAGTCAAATTTCAAGCCCCAATTGGCTTGATTTAGGCCTCATGCTTTAAATAGGGTCCAAATGGGGAGAAAATGTGATTTTCAAGAGCCGGGAGTACTATTATATAGTTTCTTTATACAATTAATACTAATTAAACTTGTTTTTAGTTTTAATTACGAAGTTTGACCAAAAGTTAAACTTTCAGCTCCAATTGGCCTGAAGTAGACCTTATAAGAGCCGAATAGTGCCCAAACAGGAAGAAAACGTAGTTTTCAAGAGCCGTGAGTGGTATTATATAGTTTTTATGTACAATTACTACTATTTAAACTAGTTTTTTATTCTTTATTGAGAAGTTTGACTAAAAGTCAAACTTTCAACCCCGATTGGCCTGAACTAGGCCATACAAGAGCCGAACGGGACCCAAACGGAGAGAAAACATGGTTTTCAAGAGCCGAGAGTAATATGACATAGTTTCTATGTACAATTATTACAAATTAACCTTGTTTCTAGTGTTAATTGGGAAGTCTGATATAAAGTAAAACTTTCAGCCCCGATTGGCATGATCTAGGCCTTATAAGAGCTAATTAGGTCCCAAATAGAGAGAAAATGTGGTTTTCAAGGGCTGGCAGTAGTATTATATTGTTTCTTTATACAAATACTTCTAATTAACCTTGTTTCTAGTCTTAATTGGGCAGTTTGACCAATAGTCAAATTTCAAGCCCCAATTGGCTTGATTTAGGCCTCATGCTTTAAATAGGGTCCAAATGGGGAGAAAATGTGATTTTCAAGAGCCGGGAGTACTATTATATAGTTTCTTTATACAATTAATACTAATTAAACTTGTTTTTAGTTTTAATTACGAAGTTTGACCAAAAGTTAAACTTTCAGCTCCAATTGGCCTGAAGTAGACCTTATAAGAGCCGAATAGTGCCCAAACAGGAAGAAAACGTAGTTTTCAAGAGCCGTGAGTGGTATTATATAGTTTTTATGTACAATTACTACTATTTAAACTAGTTTTTTATTCTTTATTGAGAAGTTTGACTAAAAGTCAAACTTTCAACCCCGATTGGCCTGAACTAGGCCATACAAGAGCCGAACGGGACCCAAACGGAGAGAAAACATGGTTTTCAAGAGCCGAGAGTAATATGACATAGTTTCTATGTACAATTATTACAAATTAACCTTGTTTCTAGTGTTAATTGGGAAGTCTGATATAAAGTAAAACTTTCAGCCCCGATTGGCATGATCTAGGCCTTATAAGAGCTAATTAGGTCCCAAATAGAGAGAAAATGTGGTTTTCAAGGGCTGGCAGTAGTATTATATTGTTTCTTTATACAAATACTTCTAATTAACCTTGTTTCTAGTCTTAATTGGGCAGTTTGACCAATAGTCAAATTTCAAGCCCCAATTGGCTTGATTTAGGCCTCATGCTTTAAATAGGGTCCAAATGGGGAGAAAATGTGATTTTCAAGAGCCGGGAGTACTATTATATAGTTTCTTTATACAATTAATACTAATTAAACTTGTTTTTAGTTTTAATTACGAAGTTTGACCAAAAGTTAAACTTTCAGCTCCAATTGGCCTGAAGTAGACCTTATAAGAGCCGAATAGTGCCCAAACAGGAAGAAAACGTAGTTTTCAAGAGCCGTGAGTGGTATTATATAGTTTTTATGTACAATTACTACTATTTAAACTAGTTTTTTATTCTTTATTGAGAAGTTTGACTAAAAGTCAAACTTTCAACCCCGATTGGCCTGAACTAGGCCATACAAGAGCCGAACGGGACCCAAACGGAGAGAAAACATGGTTTTCAAGAGCCGAGAGTAATATGACATAGTTTCTATGTACAATTATTACAAATTAACCTTGTTTCTAGTGTTAATTGGGAAGTCTGATATAAAGTAAAACTTTCAGCCCCGATTGGCATGATCTAGGCCTTATAAGAGCTAATTAGGTCCCAAATAGAGAGAAAATGTGGTTTTCAAGGGCTGGCAGTAGTATTATATTGTTTCTTTATACAAATACTTCTAATTAACCTTGTTTCTAGTCTTAATTGGGCAGTTTGACCAATAGTCAAATTTCAAGCCCCAATTGGCTTGATTTAGGCCTCATGCTTTAAATAGGGTCCAAATGGGGAGAAAATGTGATTTTCAAGAGCCGGGAGTACTATTATATAGTTTCTTTATACAATTAATACTAATTAAACTTGTTTTTAGTTTTAATTACGAAGTTTGACCAAAAGTTAAACTTTCAGCTCCAATTGGCCTGAAGTAGACCTTATAAGAGCCGAATAGTGCCCAAACAGGAAGAAAACGTAGTTTTCAAGAGCCGTGAGTGGTATTATATAGTTTTTATGTACAATTACTACTATTTAAACTAGTTTTTTATTCTTTATTGAGAAGTTTGACTAAAAGTCAAACTTTCAACCCCGATTGGCCTGAACTAGGCCATACAAGAGCCGAACGGGACCCAAACGGAGAGAAAACATGGTTTTCAAGAGCCGAGAGTAATATGACATAGTTTCTATGTACAATTATTACAAATTAACCTTGTTTCTAGTGTTAATTGGGAAGTCTGATATAAAGTAAAACTTTCAGCCCCGATTGGCATGATCTAGGCCTTATAAGAGCTAATTAGGTCCCAAATAGAGAGAAAATGTGGTTTTCAAGGGCTGGCAGTAGTATTATATTGTTTCTTTATACAAATACTTCTAATTAACCTTGTTTCTAGTCTTAATTGGGCAGTTTGACCAATAGTCAAATTTCAAGCCCCAATTGGCTTGATTTAGGCCTCATGCTTTAAATAGGGTCCAAATGGGGAGAAAATGTGATTTTCAAGAGCCGGGAGTACTATTATATAGTTTCTTTATACAATTAATACTAATTAAACTTGTTTTTAGTTTTAATTACGAAGTTTGACCAAAAGTTAAACTTTCAGCTCCAATTGGCCTGAAGTAGACCTTATAAGAGCCGAATAGTGCCCAAACAGGAAGAAAACGTAGTTTTCAAGAGCCGTGAGTGGTATTATATAGTTTTTATGTACAATTACTACTATTTAAACTAGTTTTTTATTCTTTATTGAGAAGTTTGACTAAAAGTCAAACTTTCAACCCCGATTGGCCTGAACTAGGCCATACAAGAGCCGAACGGGACCCAAACGGAGAGAAAACATGGTTTTCAAGAGCCGAGAGTAATATGACATAGTTTCTATGTACAATTATTACAAATTAACCTTGTTTCTAGTGTTAATTGGGAAGTCTGATATAAAGTAAAACTTTCAGCCCCGATTGGCATGATCTAGGCCTTATAAGAGCTAATTAGGTCCCAAATAGAGAGAAAATGTGGTTTTCAAGGGCTGGCAGTAGTATTATATTGTTTCTTTATACAAATACTTCTAATTAACCTTGTTTCTAGTCTTAATTGGGCAGTTTGACCAATAGTCAAATTTCAAGCCCCAATTGGCTTGATTTAGGCCTCATGCTTTAAATAGGGTCCAAATGGGGAGAAAATGTGATTTTCAAGAGCCGGGAGTACTATTATATAGTTTCTTTATACAATTAATACTAATTAAACTTGTTTTTAGTTTTAATTACGAAGTTTGACCAAAAGTTAAACTTTCAGCTCCAATTGG
Source organism: Agave tequilana (assembly GCA_038442645.1). NCBI lineage: Eukaryota > Viridiplantae > Streptophyta > Magnoliopsida > Asparagales > Asparagaceae > Agave > Agave tequilana. Next base: position 18,488 of record JAVJIF010034856.1, on the reverse strand, counting down.
CCTGAAGTAGACCTTATAAGAGCCGAATAGTGCCCAAACAGGAAGAAAACGTAGTTTTCAAGAGCCGTGAGTGGTATTATATAGTTTTTATGTACAATTACTACTATTTAAACTAGTTTTTTATTCTTTATTGAGAAGTTTGACTAAAAGTCAAACTTTCAACCCCGATTGGCCTGAACTAGGCCATACAAGAGCCGAACGGGACCCAAACGGAGAGAAAACATGGTTTTCAAGAGCCGAGAGTAATATGACATAGTTTCTATGTACAATTATTACAAATTAACCTTGTTTCTAGTGTTAATTGGGAAGTCTGATATAAAGTAAAACTTTCAGCCCCGATTGGCATGATCTAGGCCTTATAAGAGCTAATTAGGTCCCAAATAGAGAGAAAATGTGGTTTTCAAGGGCTGGCAGTAGTATTATATTGTTTCTTTATACAAATACTTCTAATTAACCTTGTTTCTAGTCTTAATTGGGCAGTTTGACCAATAGTCAAATTTCAAGCCCCAATTGGCTTGATTTAGGCCTCATGCTTTAAATAGGGTCCAAATGGGGAGAAAATGTGATTTTCAAGAGCCGGGAGTACTATTATATAGTTTCTTTATACAATTAATACTAATTAAACTTGTTTTTAGTTTTAATTACGAAGTTTGACCAAAAGTTAAACTTTCAGCTCCAATTGGCCTGAAGTAGACCTTATAAGAGCCGAATAGTGCCCAAACAGGAAGAAAACGTAGTTTTCAAGAGCCGTGAGTGGTATTATATAGTTTTTATGTACAATTACTACTATTTAAACTAGTTTTTTATTCTTTATTGAGAAGTTTGACTAAAAGTCAAACTTTCAACCCCGATTGGCCTGAACTAGGCCATACAAGAGCCGAACGGGACCCAAACGGAGAGAAAACATGGTTTTCAAGAGCCGAGAGTAATATGACATAGTTTCTATGTACAATTATTACAAATTAACCTTGTTTCTAGTGTTAATTGGGAAGTCTGATATAAAGTAAAACTTTCAGCCCCGATTGGCATGATCTAGGCCTTATAAGAGCTAATTAGGTCCCAAATAGAGAGAAAATGTGGTTTTCAAGGGCTGGCAGTAGTATTATATTGTTTCTTTATACAAATACTTCTAATTAACCTTGTTTCTAGTCTTAATTGGGCAGTTTGACCAATAGTCAAATTTCAAGCCCCAATTGGCTTGATTTAGGCCTCATGCTTTAAATAGGGTCCAAATGGGGAGAAAATGTGATTTTCAAGAGCCGGGAGTACTATTATATAGTTTCTTTATACAATTAATACTAATTAAACTTGTTTTTAGTTTTAATTACGAAGTTTGACCAAAAGTTAAACTTTCAGCTCCAATTGGCCTGAAGTAGACCTTATAAGAGCCGAATAGTGCCCAAACAGGAAGAAAACGTAGTTTTCAAGAGCCGTGAGTGGTATTATATAGTTTTTATGTACAATTACTACTATTTAAACTAGTTTTTTATTCTTTATTGAGAAGTTTGACTTAAAGTCAAACTTTCAACCCCGATTGGCCTGAACTAGGCCATACAAGAGCCGAACGGGACCCAAACGGAGAGAAAACATGGTTTTCAAGAGCCGAGAGTAATATGACATAGTTTCTATGTACAATTATTACAAATTAACCTTGTTTCTAGTGTTAATTGGGAAGTCTGATATAAAGTAAAACTTTCAGCCCCGATTGGCATGATCTAGGCCTTATAAGAGCTAATTAGGTCCCAAATAGAGAGAAAATGTGGTTTTCAAGGGCTGGCAGTAGTATTATATTGTTTCTTTATACAAATACTTCTAATTAACCTTGTTTCTAGTCTTAATTGGGCAGTTTGACCAATAGTCAAATTTCAAGCCCCAATTGGCTTGATTTAGGCCTCATGCTTTAAATAGGGTCCAAATGGGGAGAAAATGTGATTTTCAAGAGCCGGGAGTACTATTATATAGTTTCTTTATACAATTAATACTAATTAAACTTGTTTTTAGTTTTAATTACGAAGTTTGACCAAAAGTTAAACTTTCAGCTCCAATTGGCCTGAAGTAGACCTTATAAGAGCCGAATAGTGCCCAAACAGGAAGAAAACGTAGTTTTCAAGAGCCGTGAGTGGTATTATATAGTTTTTATGTACAATTACTACTATTTAAACTAGTTTTTTATTCTTTATTGAGAAGTTTGACTAAAAGTCAAACTTTCAACCCCGATTGGCCTGAACTAGGCCATACAAGAGCCGAACGGGACCCAAACGGAGAGAAAACATGGTTTTCAAGAGCCGAGAGTAATATGACATAGTTTCTATGTACAATTATTACAAATTAACCTTGTTTCTAGTGTTAATTGGGAAGTCTGATATAAAGTAAAACTTTCAGCCCCGATTGGCATGATCTAGGCCTTATAAGAGCTAATTAGGTCCCAAATAGAGAGAAAATGTGGTTTTCAAGGGCTGGCAGTAGTATTATATTGTTTCTTTATACAAATACTTCTAATTAACCTTGTTTCTAGTCTTAATTGGGCAGTTTGACCAATAGTCAAATTTCAAGCCCCAATTGGCTTGATTTAGGCCTCATGCTTTAAATAGGGTCCAAATGGGGAGAAAATGTGATTTTCAAGAGCCGGGAGTACTATTATATAGTTTCTTTATACAATTAATACTAATTAAACTTGTTTTTAGTTTTAATTACGAAGTTTGACCAAAAGTTAAACTTTCAGCTCCAATTGGCCTGAAGTAGACCTTATAAGAGCCGAATAGTGCCCAAACAGGAAGAAAACGTAGTTTTCAAGAGCCGTGAGTGGTATTATATAGTTTTTATGTACAATTACTACTATTTAAACTAGTTTTTTATTCTTTATTGAGAAGTTTGACTAAAAGTCAAACTTTCAACCCCGATTGGCCTGAACTAGGCCATACAAGAGCCGAACGGGACCCAAACGGAGAGAAAACATGGTTTTCAAGAGCCGAGAGTAATATGACATAGTTTCTATGTACAATTATTACAAATTAACCTTGTTTCTAGTGTTAATTGGGAAGTCTGATATAAAGTAAAACTTTCAGCCCCGATTGGCATGATCTAGGCCTTATAAGAGCTAATTAGGTCCCAAATAGAGAGAAAATGTGGTTTTCAAGGGCTGGCAGTAGTATTATATTGTTTCTTTATACAAATACTTCTAATTAACCTTGTTTCTAGTCTTAATTGGGCAGTTTGACCAATAGTCAAATTTCAAGCCCCAATTGGCTTGATTTAGGCCTCATGCTTTAAATAGGGTCCAAATGGGGAGAAAATGTGATTTTCAAGAGCCGGGAGTACTATTATATAGTTTCTTTATACAATTAATACTAATTAAACTTGTTTTTAGTTTTAATTACGAAGTTTGACCAAAAGTTAAACTTTCAGCTCCAATTGGCCTGAAGTAGACCTTATAAGAGCCGAATAGTGCCCAAACAGGAAGAAAACGTAGTTTTCAAGAGCCGTGAGTGGTATTATATAGTTTTTATGTACAATTACTACTATTTAAACTAGTTTTTTATTCTTTATTGAGAAGTTTGACTAAAAGTCAAACTTTCAACCCCGATTGGCCTGAACTAGGCCATACAAGAGCCGAACGGGACCCAAACGGAGAGAAAACATGGTTTTCAAGAGCCGAGAGTAATATGACATAGTTTCTATGTACAATTATTACAAATTAACCTTGTTTCTAGTGTTAATTGGGAAGTCTGATATAAAGTAAAACTTTCAGCCCCGATTGGCATGATCTAGGCCTTATAAGAGCTAATTAGGTCCCAAATAGAGAGAAAATGTGGTTTTCAAGGGCTGGCAGTAGTATTATATTGTTTCTTTATACAAATACTTCTAATTAACCTTGTTTCTAGTCTTAATTGGGCAGTTTGACCAATAGTCAAATTTCAAGCCCCAATTGGCTTGATTTAGGCCTCATGCTTTAAATAGGGTCCAAATGGGGAGAAAATGTGATTTTCAAGAGCCGGGAGTACTATTATATAGTTTCTTTATACAATTAATACTAATTAAACTTGTTTTTAGTTTTAATTACGAAGTTTGACCAAAAGTTAAACTTTCAGCTCCAATTGGCCTGAAGTAGACCTTATAAGAGCCGAATAGTGCCCAAACAGGAAGAAAACGTAGTTTTCAAGAGCCGTGAGTGGTATTATATAGTTTTTATGTACAATTACTACTATTTAAACTAGTTTTTTATTCTTTATTGAGAAGTTTGACTAAAAGTCAAACTTTCAACCCCGATTGGCCTGAACTAGGCCATACAAGAGCCGAACGGGACCCAAACGGAGAGAAAACATGGTTTTCAAGAGCCGAGAGTAATATGACATAGTTTCTATGTACAATTATTACAAATTAACCTTGTTTCTAGTGTTAATTGGGAAGTCTGATATAAAGTAAAACTTTCAGCCCCGATTGGCATGATCTAGGCCTTATAAGAGCTAATTAGGTCCCAAATAGAGAGAAAATGTGGTTTTCAAGGGCTGGCAGTAGTATTATATTGTTTCTTTATACAAATACTTCTAATTAACCTTGTTTCTAGTCTTAATTGGGCAGTTTGACCAATAGTCAAATTTCAAGCCCCAATTGGCTTGATTTAGGCCTCATGCTTTAAATAGGGTCCAAATGGGGAGAAAATGTGATTTTCAAGAGCCGGGAGTACTATTATATAGTTTCTTTATACAATTAATACTAATTAAACTTGTTTTTAGTTTTAATTACGAAGTTTGACCAAAAGTTAAACTTTCAGCTCCAATTGGCCTGAAGTAGACCTTATAAGAGCCGAATAGTGCCCAAACAGGAAGAAAACGTAGTTTTCAAGAGCCGTGAGTGGTATTATATAGTTTTTATGTACAATTACTACTATTTAAACTAGTTTTTTATTCTTTATTGAGAAGTTTGACTAAAAGTCAAACTTTCAACCCCGATTGGCCTGAACTAGGCCATACAAGAGCCGAACGGGACCCAAACGGAGAGAAAACATGGTTTTCAAGAGCCGAGAGTAATATGACATAGTTTCTATGTACAATTATTACAAATTAACCTTGTTTCTAGTGTTAATTGGGAAGTCTGATATAAAGTAAAACTTTCAGCCCCGATTGGCATGATCTAGGCCTTATAAGAGCTAATTAGGTCCCAAATAGAGAGAAAATGTGGTTTTCAAGGGCTGGCAGTAGTATTATATTGTTTCTTTATACAAATACTTCTAATTAACCTTGTTTCTAGTCTTAATTGGGCAGTTTGACCAATAGTCAAATTTCAAGCCCCAATTGGCTTGATTTAGGCCTCATGCTTTAAATAGGGTCCAAATGGGGAGAAAATGTGATTTTCAAGAGCCGGGAGTACTATTATATAGTTTCTTTATACAATTAATACTAATTAAACTTGTTTTTAGTTTTAATTACGAAGTTTGACCAAAAGTTAAACTTTCAGCTCCAATTGGCCTGAAGTAGACCTTATAAGAGCCGAATAGTGCCCAAACAGGAAGAAAACGTAGTTTTCAAGAGCCGTGAGTGGTATTATATAGTTTTTATGTACAATTACTACTATTTAAACTAGTTTTTTATTCTTTATTGAGAAGTTTGACTAAAAGTCAAACTTTCAACCCCGATTGGCCTGAACTAGGCCATACAAGAGCCGAACGGGACCCAAACGGAGAGAAAACATGGTTTTCAAGAGCCGAGAGTAATATGACATAGTTTCTATGTACAATTATTACAAATTAACCTTGTTTCTAGTGTTAATTGGGAAGTCTGATATAAAGTAAAACTTTCAGCCCCGATTGGCATGATCTAGGCCTTATAAGAGCTAATTAGGTCCAAATAGAGAGAAAATGTGGTTTTCAAGGGCTGGCAGTAGTATTATATTGTTTCTTTATACAAATACTTCTAATTAACCTTGTTTCTAGTCTTAATTGGGCAGTTTGACCAATAGTCAAATTTCAAGCCCCAATTGGCTTGATTTAGGCCTCATGCTTTAAATAGGGTCCAAATGGGGAGAAAATGTGATTTTCAAGAGCCGGGAGTACTATTATATAGTTTCTTTATACAATTAATACTAATTAAACTTGTTTTTAGTTTTAATTACGAAGTTTGACCAAAAGTTAAACTTTCAGCTCCAATTGGCCTGAAGTAGACCTTATAAGAGCCGAATAGTGCCCAAACAGGAAGAAAACGTAGTTTTCAAGAGCCGTGAGTGGTATTATATAGTTTTTATGTACAATTACTACTATTTAAACTAGTTTTTTATTCTTTATTGAGAAGTTTGACTAAAGTCAAACTTTCAACCCCGATTGGCCTGAACTAGGCCATACAAGAGCCGAACGGGACCCAAACGGAGAGAAAACATGGTTTTCAAGAGCCGAGAGTAATATGACATAGTTTCTATGTACAATTATTACAAATTAACCTTGTTTCTAGTGTTAATTGGGAAGTCTGATATAAAGTAAAACTTTCAGCCCCGATTGGCATGATCTAGGCCTTATAAGAGCTAATTAGGTCCCAAATAGAGAGAAAATGTGGTTTTCAAGGGCTGGCAGTAGTATTATATTGTTTCTTTATACAAATACTTCTAATTAACCTTGTTTCTAGTCTTAATTGGGCAGTTTGACCAATAGTCAAATTTCAAGCCCCAATTGGCTTGATTTAGGCCTCATGCTTTAAATAGGGTCCAAATGGGGAGAAAATGTGATTTTCAAGAGCCGGGAGTACTATTATATAGTTTCTTTATACAATTAATACTAATTAAACTTGTTTTTAGTTTTAATTACGAAGTTTGACCAAAAGTTAAACTTTCAGCTCCAATTGGCCTGAAGTAGACCTTATAAGAGCCGAATAGTGCCCAAACAGGAAGAAAACGTAGTTTTCAAGAGCCGTGAGTGGTATTATATAGTTTTTATGTACAATTACTACTATTTAAACTAGTTTTTTATTCTTTATTGAGAAGTTTGACTAAAAGTCAAACTTTCAACCCCGATTGGCCTGAACTAGGCCATACAAGAGCCGAACGGGACCCAAACGGAGAGAAAACATGGTTTTCAAGAGCCGAGAGTAATATGACATAGTTTCTATGTACAATTATTACAAATTAACCTTGTTTCTAGTGTTAATTGGGAAGTCTGATATAAAGTAAAACTTTCAGCCCCGATTGGCATGATCTAGGCCTTATAAGAGCTAATTAGGTCCCAAATAGAGAGAAAATGTGGTTTTCAAGGGCTGGCAGTAGTATTATATTGTTTCTTTATACAAATACTTCTAATTAACCTTGTTTCTAGTCTTAATTGGGCAGTTTGACCAATAGTCAAATTTCAAGCCCCAATTGGCTTGATTTAGGCCTCATGCTTTAAATAGGGTCCAAATGGGGAGAAAATGTGATTTTCAAGAGCCGGGAGTACTATTATATAGTTTCTTTATACAATTAATACTAATTAAACTTGTTTTTAGTTTTAATTACGAAGTTTGACCAAAAGTTAAACTTTCAGCTCCAATTGGCCTGAAGTAGACCTTATAAGAGCCGAATAGTGCCCAAACAGGAAGAAAACGTAGTTTTCAAGAGCCGTGAGTGGTATTATATAGTTTTTATGTACAATTACTACTATTTAAACTAGTTTTTTATTCTTTATTGAGAAGTTTGACTAAAAGTCAAACTTTCAACCCCGATTGGCCTGAACTAGGCCATACAAGAGCCGAACGGGACCCAAACGGAGAGAAAACATGGTTTTCAAGAGCCGAGAGTAATATGACATAGTTTCTATGTACAATTATTACAAATTAACCTTGTTTCTAGTGTTAATTGGGAAGTCTGATATAAAGTAAAACTTTCAGCCCCGATTGGCATGATCTAGGCCTTATAAGAGCTAATTAGGTCCCAATAGAGAGAAAATGTGGTTTTCAAGGGCTGGCAGTAGTATTATATTGTTTCTTTATACAAATACTTCTAATTAACCTTGTTTCTAGTCTTAATTGGGCAGTTTGACCAATAGTCAAATTTCAAGCCCCAATTGGCTTGATTTAGGCCTCATGCTTTAAATAGGGTCCAAATGGGGAGAAAATGTGATTTTCAAGAGCCGGGAGTACTATTATATAGTTTCTTTATACAATTAATACTAATTAAACTTGTTTTTAGTTTTAATTACGAAGTTTGACCAAAAGTTAAACTTTCAGCTCCAATTGGCCTGAAGTAGACCTTATAAGAGCCGAATAGTGCCCAAACAGGAAGAAAACGTAGTTTTCAAGAGCCGTGAGTGGTATTATATAGTTTTTTATGTACAATTACTACTATTTAAACTAGTTTTTTATTCTTTATTGAGAAGTTTGACTTAAAGTCAAACTTTCAACCCCGATTGGCCTGAACTAGGCCATACAAGAGCCGAACGGGACCCAAACGGAGAGAAAACATGGTTTTCAAGACCGAGAGTAATATGACATAGTTTCTATGTACAATTATTACAAATTAACCTTGTTTCTAGTGTTAATTGGGAAGTCTGATATAAAGTAAAACTTTCAGCCCCGATTGGCATGATCTAGGCCTTATAAGAGCTAATTAGGTCCAAAATAGAGAGAAAATGTGGTTTCAAGGGCTGGCAGTAGTATTATATTGTTTCTTTATACAAATACTTCTAATTAACCTTGTTTCTAGTCTTAATTGGGCAGTTTGACCAATAGTCAAATTTCAAGCCCCAATTGGCTTGATTTAGGCCTCATGCTTTAAATAGGGTCCAAATGGGGAGAAAATGTGATTTTCAAGAGCCGGGAGTACTATTATATAGTTTCTTTATACAATTAATACTAATTAAACTTGTTTTTAGTTTTAATTACGAAGTTTGACCAAAAGTTAAACTTTCAGCTCCAATTGGCCTGAAGTAGACCTTATAAGAGCCGAATAGTGCCCAAACAGGAAGAAACGTAGTTTTCAAGAGCCGTGAGTGGTATTATATAGTTTTTATGTACAATTACTACTATTTAAACTAGTTTTTTTATTCTTTATTGAGAAGTTTGACTAAAAGTCAAACTTTCAACCCCGATTGGCCTGAACTAGGCCATACAAGAGCCGAACGGGACCCAAACGGAGAGAAAACATGGTTTTCAAGAGCCGAGAGTAATATGACATAGTTTCTATGTACAATTATTACAAATTAACCTTGTTTCTAGTGTTAATTGGGAAGTCTGATATAAAGTAAAACTTTCAGCCCCGATTGGCATGATCTAGGCCTTATAAGAGCTAATTAGGTCCCAAAATAGAGAGAAAATGTGGTTTTCAAGGGCTGGCAGTAGTATTATATTGTTTCTTTATACAAATACTTCTAATTAACCTTGTTTCTAGTCTTAATTGGGCAGTTTGACCAATAGTCAAATTTCAAGCCCCAATTGGCTTGATTTAGGCCTCATGCTTTAAATAGGGTCCAAATGGGGAGAAAATGTGATTTTCAAGAGCCGGGAGTACTATTATATAGTTTCTTTATACAATTAATACTAATTAAACTTGTTTTTAGTTTTAATTACGAAGTTTGACCAAAGTTAAACTTTCAGCTCCAATTGGCCTGAAGTAGACCTTATAAGAGCCGAATAGTGCCCAACAGGAAGAAAACGTAGTTTTCAAGAGCCGTGAGTGGTATTATATAGTTTTTATGTACAATTACTACTATTTAAACTAGTTTTTTATTCTTTATTGAGAAGTTTGACTAAAAGTCAAACTTTCAACCCCGATTGGCCTGAACTAGGCCATACAAGAGCCGAACGGGACCCAAACGGAGAGAAACATGGTTTTCAAGAGCCGAGAGTAATATGACATAGTTTCTATGTACAATTATTACAAATTAACCTTGTTTCTAGTGTTAATTGGGAAGTCTGATATAAAGTAAAACTTTCAGCCCGATTGCATGATCTAGGCCTTATAAGAGCTAATTAGGTCCCAAATAGAGAGAAAATGTGGTTTTCAAGGGCTGGCAGTAGTATTATATTGTTTCTTTATACAAATACTTCTAATTAACCTTGTTTCTAGTCTTAATTGGGCAGTTTGACCAATAGTCAAATTTCAAGCCCAATTGGCTTGATTTAGGCCTCATGCTTTAAATAGGGTCCAAATGGGGAGAAAATGTGATTTTCAAGAGCCGGGAGTACTATTATATAGTTTCTTTATACAATTAATACTAATTAAACTTTTTTTAGTTTTAATTACGAAGTTTGACCAAAAGTTAAACTTTCAGCTCCAATTGGCCTGAAGTAGACCTTATAAGAGCCGAATAGTGCCCAAACAGGAAGAAAACGTAGTTTTCAAGAGCCGTGAGTGGTATTATATAGTTTTTATGTACAATTACTACTATTTAAACTAGTTTTTTATTCTTTATTGAGAAGTTTGACTAAAAGTCAAACTTTCAACCCCGATTGGCCTGAACTAGGCCATACAAGAGCCGAACGGGACCCAAACGGAGAGAAAACATGGTTTTCAAGAGCCGAGAGTAATATGACATAGTTTTCTATGTACAATTATACAAATTAACCTTGTTTCTAGTGTTAATTGGGAAGTCTGATATAAAGTAAAACTTTCAGCCCCGATTGGCATGATCTAGGCCTTATAAGAGCTAATTAGGTCCCAAATAGAGAGAAAATGTGGTTTTCAAGGGCTGGCAGTAGTATTATATTGTTTCTTTATACAAATACTTCTAATTAACCTTGTTTCTAGTCTTAATTGGGCAGTTTGACCAATAGTCAAATTTCAAGCCCCAATTGGCTTGATTTAGGCCTCATGCTTTAAATAGGGTCCAAATGGGGGAGAAATGTGATTTTCAAGAGCCGGGAGTACTATTATAGTTTCTTTATACAATTAATACTAATTAAACTTGTTTTTAGTTTTAATTACGAAGTTTGACCAAAAGTTAAACTTTCAGCTCCAATTGGCCTGAAGTAGACCTTATAAGAGCCGAATAGTGCCCAAACAGGAAGAAAACGTAGTTTTTAAAGAGCCGTGAGTGGTATTATATAGTTTTTATGTACAATTACTACTATTTAAACTAGTTTTTTATTCTTTTTTTGAGAAGTTTGACTAAAAGTCAAACTTTCAACCCCGATTGGCCTGAACTAGGCCATACAAGAGCGAACGGGACCCGAACGGAGAGAAAACATGGTTTTCAAGAGCCGAGAGTAATATGACATAGTTTCTATGTACAATTATTACAAATTAACCTTGTTTCTAGTGTTAATTGGGAAGTCTGATATAAAGTAAAACTTTCAGCCCCGATTGGCATGATCTAGGCCTTATAAGAGCTAATTAGGTCCCAAATAGAGAGAAAATGTGGTTTTCAAGGCTGGCAGTAGTATTATATTGTTTCTTTATACAAATACTTCTAATTAACCTTGTTTCTAGTCTTAATGGGCAGTTTGACCAATAGTCAAATTTCAAGCCCCAATTGGCTTGATTTAGGCCTCATGCTTTAAATAGGGTCCAAATGGGGAGAAAATGTGATTTTCAAGAGCCGGGAGTACTATTATATAGTTTCTTTATACAATTAATACTAATTAAACTTGTTTTTAGTTTTAATTACGAAGTTTGACCAAAAGTTAAACTTTCAGCTCCAATTGGCCTGAAGTAGACCTTATAAGAGCCGAATAGTGCCCAAACAGGAAGAAAACGTAGTTTTCAAGAGCCGTGAGTGGTATTATATAGTTTTTATGTACAATTACTACTATTTAAACTAGTTTTTTATTCTTTATTGAGAAGTTTGACTAAAGTCAAACTTTCAACCCCGATTGGCCTGAACTAGGCCATACAAGAGCCGAACGGGACCCAAACGGAGAGAAAACATGGTTTTCAAGAGCCGAGAGTAATATGACATAGTTTCTATGTACAATTATTACAAATTAACCTTGTTTCTAGTGTTAATTGGAAAGTCTGATATAAAGTAAAACTTTCAGCCCCGATTGGCATGATCTAGGCCTTATAAGAGCTAATTAGGTCCAAAATAGAGAGAAAATGTGGTTTTCAAGGGCTGGCAGTAGTATTATATTGTTTCTTTATACAAATACTTCTAATTAACCTTGTTTCTAGTCTTAATTGGGCAGTTTGACCAATAGTCAAATTTCAAGCCCCAATTGGCTTGATTTAGGCCTCATGCTTTAAATAGGGTCCAAATGGGGAGAAAATGTGATTTTCAAGAGCCGGGAGTACTATTATATAGTTTCTTTATACAATTAATACTAATTAAACTTGTTTTTAGTTTTAATTACGAAGTTTGACCAAAAGTTAAACTTTCAGCTCCAATTGGCCTGAAGTAGACCTTATAAGAGCCGAATAGTGCCCAACAGGAAGAAAACGTAGTTTTCAAGAGCCGTGAGTGGTATTATATAGTTTTTATGTACAATTACTACTATTTAAACTAGTTTTTTATTCTTTATTGAGAAGTTTGACTAAAAGTCAAACTTTCAACCCCGATTGGCCTGAACTAGGCCATACAAGAGCCGAACGGGACCCAAACGGAGAGAAACATGGTTTTCAAGAGCCGAGAGTAATATGACATAGTTTCTATGTACAATTATTACAAATTAACCTTGTTTCTAGTGTTAATTGGGAAGTCTGATATAAAGTAAAACTTTCAGCCCCGATTGGCATGATCTAGGCCTTATAAGAGCTAATTAGGTCCAAATAGAGAGAAAATGTGGTTTTCAAGGGCTGGCAGTAGTATTATATTGTTTCTTTATACAAATACTTCTAATTAACCTTGTTTCTAGTCTTAATTGGGCAGTTTGACCAATAGTCAAATTTCAAGCCCCAATTGGCTTGATTTAGGCCTCATGCTTTAAATAGGGTCCAAATGGGGAGAAATGTGATTTTCAAGAGCCGGGAGTACTATTATATAGTTTCTTTATACAATTAATACTAATTAAACTTGTTTTTAGTTTTAATTACGAAGTTTGACCAAAGTTAAACTTTCAGCTCAATTGGCCTGAAGTAGACCTTATAAGAGCCGAATAGTGCCCAAACAGGAAGAAACGTAGTTTTTCAAGAGCCGTGAGTGGTATTATATAGTTTTTATGTACAATTACTACTATTTAAACTAGTTTTTTTATTCTTTATTGAGAAGTTTGACTAAAGTCAAACTTTCAACCCCGATTGGCCTGAACTAGGCCATACAAGAGCCGACGGGACCCAAACGAGAGAACATGGTTTTCAAGAGCCGAGAGTAATATGACATAGTTTCTATGTACAATTATTACAAATAACCTTGTTTCTAGTGTTAATTGGGAAGTCTGATATAAAGTAAACTTTCAGCCCCGATTGGCATGATCTAGGCCTTATAAGAGCTAATTAGGTCCCAAATAGAGAGAAAATGTGGTTTTCAAGGGCTGGCAGTAGTATTATATTGTTTCTTTATACAAATACTTCTAATTAACCTTGTTTCTAGTCTTAATTGGGCAGTTTGACCAATAGTCAAATTTCAAGCCCCAATTGGCTTGATTTAGGCCTCATGCTTTAAATAGGGTCCAAATGGGGAGAAAATGTGATTTTCAAGAGCCGGGAGTACTATTATATAGTTTCTTTATACATTATTAATACTAATTAAACTTGTTTTTAGTTTTAATTACGAAGTTTGACCAAAAGTTAAACTTTCAGCTCCAATGGCCTGAAGTAGACCTTATAAGAGCCGAATAGTGCCCAAACAGGAAGAAACGTAGTTTTCAAGAGCCGTGTGGTATTATATAGTTTTTATGTACAATTACTACTATTTAAACTAGTTTTTTATTCTTTATTGAGAAGTTTGACTAAAAGTCAAACTTTCAACCCCGATTGGCCTGAACTAGGCCATACAGAGCCGAACGGGACCCAACGGAGAGAAAACATGGTTTTCAAGAGCCGAGAGTAATATGACATAGTTTCTATGTACAATTATTACAAATTAACCTTGTTTCTAGTGTTAATTGGGAAGTCTGATATAAAGTAAAACTTTCAGCCCCGATTGCATGATCTAGGCCTTATAAGAGCTAATTAGGTCCCAAATAGAGAGAAAATGTGGTTTTCAAGGGCTGGCAGTAGTATTATATTGTTTCTTTATACAAATACTTCTAATTAACCTTGTTTCTAGTCTTATTGGGCAGTTTGACCAATAGTCAAATTTCAAGCCCCAATTGGCTTGATTTAGGCCTCATGCTTTAAATAGGGTCCAAATGGGGAGAAATGTGATTTTCAAGAGCCGGGAGTACTATTATATAGTTTCTTTATACAATTAATACTAATTAAACTTGTTTTTAGTTTTAATTACGAAGTTTGACCAAAAGTTAAACTTTCAGCTCCAATTGGCCTGAAGTAGACCTTATAAGAGCCGAATAGTGCCCAAACAGGAAGAAAACGTAGTTTTCAAGAGCCGTGAGTGGTATTATATAGTTTTTATGTACAATTACTACTATTTAACTAGTTTTTTATTCTTTATTGAGAAGTTTGACTAAAAGTCAAACTTTCAACCCCGATTGGCCTGAACTAGGCCATACAAGAGCCGAACGGGACCCGAACGGAGAGAAAACATGGTTTTCAAGAGCCGAGAGTAATATGACATAGTTTCTATGTACAATTATTACAAATTAACCTTGTTTCTAGTGTTAATTGGGAAGTCTGATATAAAGTAAAATTTTCAGCCCCGATTGGCATGATCTAGGCCTTATAAGAGCTAATTAGGTCCCAAATAGAGAGAAAATGTGGTTTTCAAGGGCTGGCAGTAGTATTATATTGTTTCTTTATACAAATACTTCTAATTAACCTTGTTTCTAGTCTTAATTGGGCAGTTTGACCAATAGTCAAATTTCAAGCCCCATTGGCTTGATTTAGGCCTCATGCTTTAAATAGGGTCCAAATGGGGAGAAAATGTGATTTTCAAGAGCCGGAGTACTATTATATAGTTTCTTTATACAATTAATACTAATTAAACTTGTTTTTAGTTTTAATTACGAAGTTTGACCAAAAGTTAAACTTTCAGCTCCAATTGGCCTGAAGTAGACCTTATAAGAGCCGAATAGTGCCCAAACAGGAAGAAAACGTAGTTTTCAAGAGCCGTGAGTGGTATTATATAGTTTTTATGTACAATTACTACTATTTAAACTAGTTTTTTATTCTTTATTGAGAAGTTTGACTAAAGTCAAACTTTCAACCCCGATTGGCCTGAACTAGGCCATACAAGAGCCGAACGGGACCCAAACGGAGAGAAAACATGGTTTTCAAGAGCCGAGAGTAATATGACATAGTTTCTATGTACAATTATTACAAATTACCTTGTTTCTAGTGTTAATTGGGAAGTCTGATATAAAGTAAAACTTTCAGCCCCGATTGGCATGATCTAGGCCTTATAAGAGCTAATTAGGTCCCAATAGAGAAAATTTGGTTTTCAAGGGCTGGCAGTAGTATTATATTGTTTCTTTATACAAATACTTCTAATTAACCTTGTTTCTAGTCTTAATTGGGCAGTTTGACCAATAGTCAAATTTCAAGCCCCAATTGGCTTGATTTAGGCCTCATGCTTTAAATAGGGTCCAAATGGGGAGAAAATGTGATTTTCAAGAGCCGGGAGTACTATTATATAGTTTCTTTATACAATTAATACTAATTAAACTTGTTTTTAGTTTTAATTACGAAGTTTGACCAAAAGTTTAACTTTCAGCTCCAATTGGCCTGAAGTAGACCTTATAGAGCCGAATAGTGCCCAAACAGGAAGAAAACGTAGTTTTCAAGAGCCGTGAGTGGTATTATATAGTTTTTATGTACAATTACTACTATTTAAACTAGTTTTTTTATTCTTTATTGAGAAGTTTGACTTAAAGTCAAACTTTCAACCCCGATTGGCCTGAACTAGGCCATACAAGAGCCGAACGGGACCCAAACGGAGAGAAAACTGGTTTTCAAGAGCCGAGAGTAATATGACATAGTTTCTATGTACAATTATTACAAATTAACCTTGTTTCTAGTGTTAATTGGGAAGTCTGATATAAGTAAAACTTTCAGCCCGATTGGCATGATCTAGGCCTTATAAGAGCTAATTAGGTCCCAAATAGAGAGAAAATGTGGTTTTCAAGGGCTGGCAGTAGTATTTATTGTTTCTTTATACAAATACTTCTAATTAACCTTGTTTCTAGTCTTAATTGGGCAGTTTGACCAATAGTCAAATTTCAAGCCCCAATTGGCTTGATTTAGGCCTCATGCTTTAAATAGGGTCCAAATGGGGAGAAAATGTGATTTTCAAGAGCCGGGAGTACTATTATATAGTTTCTTTATACAATAATACTAATTAAACTTGTTTTTAGTTTTAATTACGAAGTTTGACCAAAAGTTAAACTTTCAGCTCCAATTGGCCTGAAGTAGACCTTATAAGAGCCGAATAGTGCCCAAACAGGAAGAAAACGTAGTTTTCAAGAGCCGTGAGTGGTATTATATAGTTTTTATGTACAATTACTACTATTTAAACTAGTTTTTTATTCTTTATTGAGAAGTTTGACTAAAAGTCAACTTTCAACCCCGATTGGCCTGAACTAGGCATACAAGAGCCGAACGGACCCAAACGGAGAGAAAACATGGTTTTCAAGAGCCGAGAGTAATATGACATAGTTTCTATGTACAATTATTACAAATTAACCTTGTTTCTAGTGTTAATTGGGAAGTCTGATAAAGTAAAACTTTCAGCCCGATTGGCATGATCTAGGCCTTATAAGAGCTAATTAGGTCCCAAATAGAGAGAAATGTGGTTTTCAAGGGCTGGCAGTAGTATTATATTGTTTCTTTATACAAATACTTCTAATTAACCTTGTTTTCTAGTCTTAATTGGGCAGTTTGACCAATAGTCAAATTTCACCCCAATTGGCTTGATTTAGGCCTCATGCTTTAAATAGGGTCCAAATGGGGAGAAAATGTGATTTTCAAGAGCCGGAGTACTATTATATAGTTTCTTTATACAATTAATACTAATTAACTTGTTTTAGTTTTAATTACGAAGTTTGACCAAAAGTTAAACTTTCAGCTCAATTGGCCTGAAGTAGACCTTATAAGAGCCGAATAGTGCCCAAACAGGAAGAAAACGTAGTTTTCAAAGAGCCGTGAGTGGTATTATATAGTTTTTATGTACAATTACTACTATTTAAACTAGTTTTTTATTCTTTATTGAGAAGTTTGACTAAAAGTCAAACTTTCAACCCCGATTGCCTGAACTAGGCCATACAAGAGCGAACGGGACCCAAACGAGAGAAAACATGGTTTTTCAAGAGCCGAGAGTAATATGACATAGTTTCTATGTACAATTATTACAAATTAACCTTGTTTCTAGTGTTAATTGGAATCTGATATAAAGTAAAACTTCAGCCCCGATTGCATGATCTAGGCCTTATAAGAGCTAATTAGGTCCAAAATAGAGAGAAAATGTGTTTTCAAGGGCTGGCAGTAGTATTATATTGTTTCTTTATACAAATACTTCTAATTACCTTGTTTCTAGTCTTAATTGGGCAGTTTGACCAATAGTCAAATTTCAAGCCCCAATTGGCTTGATTTAGGCCTCATGCTTTAAATAGGGTCCAAATGGGGAGAAAATGTGATTTTTCAAGAGCCGGGAGTACTATTATATAGTTTCTTTATACAATTAATACTAATTAACTTGTTTTTAGTTTTAATTACGAAGTTTGACCAAAGTTAAACTTTCAGCTCCAATTGGCCTGAAGTAGACCTTATAAGAGCCGAATAGTGCCCAAACAGGAAGAAAACGTAGTTTTTCAAGAGCCGTGAGTGGTATTATATAGTTTTTATGTACAATTACTATTTAACTAGTTTTTTATTCTTTATTGAGAAGTTTGACTAAAAGTCAAACTTTCAACCCCGATTGGCCTGAACTAGGCCATACAAGAGCCGAACGGGACCCAAACAGAGAGAAAACATGGTTTTTCAAGAGCCGAGAGTAATATGACATAGTTTCTATGTACAATTATTACAAATTAACCTTGTTTCTAGTGTTAATTGGGAAGTCTGATATAAGAAAATTTTCAGCCCCGATTGGCATGATCTAGGCCTTATATAGCTAATTAGGTCCCAAATAGAGAGAAAATGTGGTTTTCAAGGGCTGGCAGTAGTATTATATTGTTTCTTTATACAAATACTTCTAATTAACCTTTTTCTAGTCTTAATTGGGCAGTTTGACCAATAGTCAAATTTCAAGCCCCATTGGCTTGATTTAGGCCTCATGCTTTAAATAGGGTCCAAATGGGGAAAATGTGATTTTCAAGAGCCGGGAGTACTATTATATAGTTTCTTATACAATTAATACTAATTAAACTTGTTTTAGTTTTAATTACGAAGTTTGACCAAAGTTAAACTTTCAGCTCCATTGGCCTGAAGTAGACCTTATAAGAGCCGAATAGTGCCCAAACAGGAAGAAAAACGTAGTTTTCAAGAGCCGTGAGTGGTATTATATAGTTTTTATGTACAATTACTACTATTTAAACTAGTTTTTTATT
>JAVJIF010034855.1:0-27068 GCA_038442645.1 Agave tequilana | reverse complement strand
GAGAGTAATATGACATAGTTTCTATGTACAATTATTACAAATTAACTTGTTTCTAGTGTTAATTGGGAAGCTGATATAAAGTAAAAACTTTCAGCCGATTGGCATGATCTAGGCCTTATAAGAGCTAATTAGGTCCAAATAGAGAGAAAATGTGGTTTTCAAGGGCTGGCAGAGTAGTATATATTGTTTCTTTATACAAATACTTCTAATTAACCTTGTTTCTAGTCTTAATGGGCAGTTGACCAATAGTCAAAATTCAAGCCCCAATTGGCTTGATTTAGGCCTCATGCTTTAAATAGGGTCCAAATGGGGAGAAAATGTATTTTCAAGAGCCGGGAGTACTATTATATAGTTTCTTTATACAATTAATACTAATTAAACTTGTTTTAGTTTAATTACGAAGTTTGACCAAAAGTAAAATTTCAGCTCCAATTGGCCTGAAGTAGACCTTATAAGAGCCGAATAGTGCCCAAACAGGAAGAAGAAAACGTAGTTTTCAAGAGCCGTGAGTGGTATTATATAGTTTTATGTACAATTACTACTATTTAAACTAGTTTTTATTCTTTATTGAGAAGTTTGACTAAAAGTCAAACTTTCAACCCCGATTTGGCCTGAACAGGCCATACAAGAGACGAACGGGACCCAAACGGAGAGAAAACATGGTTTCAAGAGCCGAGAGTAATATGACATAGTTTCTATGTACAATTATTACAAATTAACCTTGTTTCTAGTGTTAATTGGAAGTCTGATATAAAGTAAAACTTTCAGCCCCGATGGCATGATCTAGGCCTTATAAGAGCTAATTAGGTCCCAAATAGAGAGAAAATGTGGTTTTCAAGGGCTGGCAGTAGTATTATATTGTTTCTTTATACAAATACTTCTAATTAACCTTGTTTCTAGTCTTAATTGGGCAGTTTGACCAATAGTCAAATTTCAAGCCCCAATTGGCTTGATTTGGCCTCATGCTTTAAATAGGGTCCAAATGGGGAGAAAATGTGATTTCAAGAGCCGGGAGTACTATATATAGTTTCTTTATACAATTAATACTAATAAACTTGTTTTTAGTTTATTACGAAGTTTGACCAAAAGTTAAACTTTCAGCTCCAATTGGCCTGAAGTAGACCTTATAAGAGCCGAATAGTGCCCCAAACAGGAAGAAAACGTAGTTTTCAAGAGCGTGAGTGGTATTATATAGTTTTTATGTACAATTACTACTATTTAAACTAGTTTTTTATTCTTTATTGAGAAGTTTGACTAAAAGTCTTCAACCCGATTGGCCTGAACTAGGCCATACAAGAGCCGAACGGGACCCAAACGGAGAGAAAACATGGTTTCAAGAGCCGAGAGTAATATGACATAGTTTCTATGTACAATTATTACAAATTTAACCTTGTTTTTTAGTGTTATTGGGAAGTTCTGATATAAAGTAAAACTTTCAGCCCGATTGGCATGATCTAGGCCTTATAAGAGCTAATTAGGTCCCAAAATAGAGAGAAAATGTGGTTTTCAAGGGATGGCAGTAGTATTATATTGTTTCTTTATACAAATACTTCTAATTAACCTTGTTCTAGTCTTAATTGGGCAGTTTGACCAATAGTCAAATTTCAAGCCCCAATTGGCTTGATTTAGGCCTCATGCTTTAAATAGGGTCCAAATGGGGAGAAAATGTGATTTTCAAGAGCCGGGAGTACTATTATATAGTTTCTTTATACAATTAATACTAATTAAACTTGTTTTTAGTTTAATTACGAAGTTTGACCAAAAGTTAAACTTTCAGCTCCAATTGGCCTGAAGTAGACCTTATAAGAGCCGAATAGTGCCCAAACAGGAAAGAAAACGTAGTTTTCAAGAGCCGTGAGTGGTATTATATAGTTTTTATGTACAATTACTACTATTTAAACTAGTTTTTTATTCTTTATTGAGAAGTTTGACTAAAAGTCAAACTTTCAACCCCGATTGGCCTGAACTAGGCCATACAAGAGCCGAACGGGACCCAAACGGAGAGAAAACATGGTTTTCAAGAGCCGAGAGTAATATGACATAGTTTCTATGTACAATTATTACAATTAACCTTGTTCTAGTGTTAATTGGGAAGTCTGATATAAAGTAAAACTTTCAGCCCCGATTGGCATGATCTAGGCCTTATAAGAGCTAATTAGGTCCCAAATAGAGAGAAAATGTGGTTTTCAAGGGCTTGGCAGTAGTATTATATTGTTTCTTTATACAAATACTTCTAATTAACCTTGTTTCTAGTCTTAATTGGGCAGTTTGACCAATAGTCAAATTTCAAGCCCCAATTGGCTTGATTTAGGCCTCATGCTTTAAATAGGGTCCAAATGGGGAGAAAATGTGATTTTCAAGAGCCGGGAGTACTATTATATAGTTTCTTTATACAATTAATACTAATTAAACTTGTTTTTAGTTTAATTACGAAGTTTGACCAAAAGTTAAACTTTCAGCTCCAATTGGCCTGAAGTAGACCTTATAAGAGCCGAATAGTGCCCAAACAGGAAGAAAACGTAGTTTTCAAGAGCCGTGAGTGGTATTATATAGTTTTTATGTACAATTACTACTATTTAAACTAGTTTTTTTATTCTTTATTGAGAAGTTTGACTAAAAGTCAAAACTTTCAACCCCGATTGGCCTGAACTAGGCCATACAAGAGCCGAACGGGACCCAAACGGAGAGAAAACATGGTTTCAAGAGCAGAGAGTAATATGACATAGTTTCTATGTACAATTATTACAAATTAACCTGTTTCTAGTGTTAATTGGGAAGTCTGATATAAAGTAAAACTTTCAGCCCCGATTGGCATGATCTAGGCCTTATAAGAGCTAATTAGGTCCCAAATAGAGAGAAAATGTGGTTTTCAAGGGCTGGCAGTAGTATTATATTGTTTCTTTATACAAATACTTCTAATTAACCTTGTTTCTAGTCTTAATTGGGCAGTTTGACCAATAGTCAAATTTCAAGCCCCAATTGGCTTGATTTAGGCCTCATGCTTTAAATAGGGTCCAAATTGGGGGAGAAAATGTGATTTTCAAGAGCCGGGAGTACTATTATATAGTTTCTTTATACAATTAATACTAATTAAACTTGTTTTTAGTTTTAATTACGAAGTTTGACCAAAAGTTAAACTTTCAGCTCCAATTGGCCTGAAGTAGACCTTATAAGAGCCGAATAGTGCCCAAACAGGAAGAAAACGTAGTTTTCAAGAGCCGTGAGTGGTATTATATAGTTTTTATGTACAATTACTACTATTTAAACTAGTTTTTATCTTTATTGAGAAGTTTGACTAAAAGTCAAACTTTCAACCCCGATTGGCCTGAACTAGGCCATACAAGAGCCGAACGGGACCCAAACGGGAGAGAAAACATGGTTTTCAAGAGCAGGAGAGTAATATGACATAGTTTCTATGTACAATTATTACAAATTAACCTTGTTCTAGTGTTAATTGGGAAGTCTGATATAAAGTAAAACTTTCAGCCCCGATTGGCATGATCTAGGCCTTATAAGAGCTAATTAGGTCCCAAATAGAGAGAAAATGTGGTTTTCAAGGGCTGGCAGTAGTATTATATTTTTCTTTATACAAATACTTCTAATTAACCTTGTTTCTAGTCTTAATTGGGCAGTTTGACCAATAGTCAAATTTCAAGCCCAATTGGCTTGATTTAGGCCTCATGCTTTAAATAGGGTCCAAATGGGGAGAAAATGTGATTTCAAGAGCCGGGAGTACTATTATATAGTTTCTTATACAATTAATACTAATTAAACTTGTTTTTAGTTTTAATTACGAAGTTTGACCAAAAGTTAAACTTTCAGCTCCAATTGGCCTGAAGTAGACCTTATAAGAGCCGAATAGTGCCCAAACAGGAAGAAAACGTAGTTTTCAAGAGCCGTGAGTGGTATTATATAGTTTTTATGTACAATTACTACTATTTAAACTAGTTTTTATTCTTTATTGAGAAGTTTGACTAAAAGTCAAACTTTCAAACCCGATTGGCCTGAACTAGGCCATACAAGAGCCGAACGGGACCAAACGGAGAGAAAACATGGTTTTCAAGAGCCGAGAGTAATATGACATAGTTTCTATGTACAATTATTACAAATTAACCTTGTTTCTAGTGTTAATTGGGAAGTCTGATATAAAGTAAAACTTTCAGCCCCGATTGGCATGATCTAGGCCTTATAAGAGCTAATTAGGTCCCAAATAGAGAGAAAATGTGGTTTTCAAGGGCTGGCAGTAGTATTATATTGTTTCTTTATACAAATACTTCTAATTAACCTTGTTTCTAGTCTTAATTGGGCAGTTTGACCAATAGTCAAATTTCAAGCCCCAATTGGCTTGATTTAGGCCTCATGCTTTAAATAGGGTCCAAATGGGGAGAAAATGTGATTTTCAAGAGCCGGAGTACTATTATATAGTTTCTTTATACAATTAATACTAATTAAACTTGTTTTAGTTTTAATTACGAAGTTTGACCAAAAGTTAAACTTTCAGCTCCAATTGGCCTGAAGTAGACCTTATAAGAGCCGAATAGTGCCCAAACAGGAAGAAAACGTAGTTTTCAAGAGCCGTGAGTGGTATTATATAGTTTTTATGTACAATTACTACTATTTAAACTAGTTTTTTTATTCTTTATTGAGAAGTTTGACTAAAAGTCAAACTTTCAACCCCGATTGGCCTGAATAGGCCATACAAGAGCCGAACGGGACCCAAACGGAGAGAAAACATGGTTTTCAAGAGCCGAGAGTAATATGACATAGTTCTATGTACAATTATTACAAATTAACCTTATTTCTAGTGTTAATTGGGAAGTCTGATATAAAGTAAAACTTTCAGCCCCGATTGGCATGATCTAGGCCTTATAAGAGCTAATTAGGTCCCAAATAGAGAGAAAATGTGGTTTTCAAGGGTGGCAGTAGTATTATATTGTTTCTTTATACAAATACTTCTAATTAACCTTGTTCTAGTCTTAATTGGGCAGTTTGACCAATAGTCAAATTTCAAGCCCCAATTGGCTTGATTTAGGCCTCATGCTTTAAATAGGGTCCAAATGGGGAGAAAATGTGATTTTCAAGAGCCGGGAGTACTATTATATAGTTTCTTTATACAATTAATACTAATTAAACTTTTTTTAGTTTTAATTACGAAGTTTGACCAAAAGTTAAACTTTCAGCTCCAATTGGCCTGAAGTAGACCTTATAAGAGCCGAATAGTGCCCCAAACAGAAAGAAAACGTAGTTTTCAAGAGCCGTGAGTGGTATTATATAGTTTTATGTACAATTACTACTATTAAACTAGTTTTTTTTCTTTTTATGAGAAGTTTGACTAAAAGTCAAACTTTCAACCCCGATTGGCCTGAACTAGGCCATACAAGAGCCGAACGGGACCCAAACGGAGAGAAAACATGGTTTTCAAGAGCCGAGAGTAATATGACATAGTTTCTATGTACAATTATTACAAATTAACCTTGTTTCTAGTGTTAATTGGGAAGTCTGATATAAAGTAAAACTTTCAGCCCCGATTGGCATGATCTAGGCCTTATAAGAGCTAATTAGGTCCAAATAGAGAGAAAATGTGGTTTTCAAGGGCTGGCAGTAGTATTATATTGTTTCTTTATACAAATACTTCTAATTAACCTTGTTTCTAGTCTTAATTGGGCAGTTTGACCAATAGTCAAATTTCAAGCCCCAATTGGCTTGATTTAGGCCTCATGCTTTAAATAGGGTCCAAATGGGGAGAAAATGTGATTTTCAAGAGCCGGGAGTACTATTATATAGTTTCTTTATACAATTAATACTAATTAAACTTGTTTTTAGTTTTAATTACGAAGTTTGACCAAAGTTAAACTTTCAGCTCCAATTGGCCTGAAGTAGACCTTATAAGAGCCGAATAGTGCCCAAACAGGAAGAAAACGTAGTTTTCAAGAGCCGTGAGTGGTATTATATAGTTTTTATGTACAATTACTACTATTTAAACTAGTTTTTATTCTTTATTGAGAAGTTTGACTAAAAGTCAACCCGATTGGCCTGAACTAGGCCATACAAGAGCCGAACGGGACCCAAACGGAGAGAAAACATGGTTTTCAAGAGCCGAGAGTAATATGACATAGTTTCTATGTACAATTATTACAAATTAACCTTGTTTCTAGTGTTAATTGGGAAGTCTGATATAAAGTAAAACTTTCAGCCCCGATTGGCATGATCTAGGCCTTATAAGAGCTAATTAGGTCCCAAATAGAGAGAAAATGTGGTTTTCAAGGGCTGGCAGTAGTATTATATGTTTCTTTATACAAATACTTCTAATTAACCTTGTTTCTAGTCTTAATTGGGCAGTTTGACCAATAGTCAAATTTCAAGCCCCAATTGGCTTGATTTAGGCCTCATGCTTTAAATAGGGTCCAAATGGGGAGAAAATGTGATTTTCAAGAGCCGGGAGTACTATTATATAGTTTCTTTATACAATTAATACTAATTAAACTTGTTTTTAGTTTTAATTACGAAGTTTGACCAAAAGTTAAACTTTCAGCTCCAATTGGCCTGAAGTAGACCTTATAAGAGCCGAATAGTGCCCAAACAGGAAGAAAACGTAGTTTTCAAGAGCCGTGAGTGGTATTATATAGTTTTATGTACAATTACTACTATTTAACTAGTTTTTTATTCTTTATTGAGAAGTTTGACTAAAAGTCAAACTTTCAACCCCGATTGGCCTGAACTAGGCCATACAAGAGCCGAACGGGACCCAAACGGAGAGAAAACATGGTTTTCAAGAGCCGAGAGTAATATGACATAGTTTCTATGTACAATTATTACAAATTAACCTTGTTTCTAGTGTTAATTGGGAAGTCTGATATAAAGTAAAACTTTCAGCCCCGATTGGCATGATCTAGGCCTTATAAGAGCTAATTAGGTCCCAAATAGAGAGAAAATGTGTTTTCAAGGGCTGGCAGTAGTATTATATTGTTTCTTTATACAAATACTTCTAATTAACCTTGTTTCTAGTCTTAATTGGGCAGTTTGACCAATAGTCAAATTTCAAGCCCCAATTGGCTTGATTTAGGCCTCATGCTTTAAATAGGGTCCAAATGGGGAGAAAATGTGATTTTCAAGAGCCGGGAGTACTATTATATAGTTTCTTTATACAATTAATACTAATTAAACTTGTTTTAGTTTTAATTACGAAGTTTGACCAAAAGTTAAACTTTCAGCTCCAATTGGCCTGAAGTAGACCTTATAAGAGCCGAATAGTGCCCAAACAGGAAGAAAACGTAGTTTTCAAGAGCCGTGAGTGGTATTATATAGTTTTTATGTACAATTACTACTATTTAAACTAGTTTTTTATTCTTTATTGAGAAGTTTGACTAAAAGTCAAACTTTCAACCCCGATTGGCCTGAACTAGGCCATACAAGAGCCGAACGGGACCCAAACGGAGAGAAAACATGGTTTTCAAGAGCCGAGAGTAATATGACATAGTTTCTATGTACAATTATTACAAATTAACCTTGTTTCTAGTGTTAATTGGGAAGTCTGATATAAAGTAAAACTTTCAGCCCCGATTGGCATGATCTAGGCCTTATAAGAGCTAATTAGGTCCCAAATAGAGAGAAAATGTGGTTTTCAAGGGCTGGCAGTAGTATTATATTGTTTCTTTATACAAATACTTCTAATTAACCTTGTTTCTAGTCTTAATTGGGCAGTTTGACCAATAGTCAAATTTCAAGCCCAATTGGCTTGATTTAGGCCTCATGCTTTAAATAGGGTCCAAATGGGGAGAGAAAATGTGATTTTCAAGAGCCGGGAGTACTATTATATAGTTTCTTTATACAATTAATACTAATTAAACTTGTTTTTAGTTTTAATTACGAAGTTGACCAAAAGTTAAACTTTCAGCTCCAATTGGCCTGAAGTAGACCTTATAAGAGCCGAATAGTGCCCAAACAGGAAGAAAACGTAGTTTTCAAGAGCCGTGAGTGGTATTATATAGTTTTATGTACAATTACTACTATTTAAACTAGTTTTTTATTCTTTATTGAGAAGTTTGACTAAAACTTTCAACCCCGATTGGCCTGAACTAGGCCATACAAGAGCCGAACGGGACCCAAACGGAGAGAAAACATGGTTTTCAAGAGCCGAGAGTAATATGACATAGTTTCTATGTACAATTATTACAAATTAACCTTGTTTCTAGTGTTAATTGGGAAGTCTGATATAAAGTAAAACTTTCAGCCCCGATTGGCATGATCTAGGCCTTATAAGAGCTAATTAGGTCCCAAATAGAGAGAAAATGTGGTTTTCAAGGGCTGGCAGTAGTATTATATTGTTTCTTTATACAAATACTTCTAATTAACCTTGTTTCTAGTCTTAATTGGGCAGTTTGACCAATAGTCAAATTTCAAGCCCCAATTGGCTTGATTTAGGCCTCATGCTTTAAATAGGGTCCAAATGGGGAGAAAATGTGATTTTCAAGAGCCGGGAGTACTATTATATAGTTTCTTTATACAATTAATACTAATTAAACTTGTTTTTAGTTTTAATTACGAAGTTTGACCAAAAGTTAAACTTTCAGCTCCAATTGGCCTGAAGTAGACCTTATAAGAGCCGAATAGTGCCCAAACAGGAAGAAAACGTAGTTTTCAAGAGCCGTGAGTGGTATTATATAGTTTTTATGTACAATTACTACTATTTAAACTAGTTTTTTATTCTTTATTGAGAAGTTTGACTAAAAGTCAAACTTTCAACCCCGATTGGCCTGAACTAGGCCATACAAGAGCCGAACGGGACCCAAACGGAGAGAAAACATGGTTTTCAAGAGCCGAGAGTAATATGACATAGTTTCTATGTACAATTATTACAAATTAACCTTGTTTCTAGTGTTAATTGGGAAGTCTGATATAAAGTAAAACTTTCAGCCCCGATTGGCATGATCTAGGCCTTATAAGAGCTAATTAGGTCCCAAATAGAGAGAAAATGTGGTTTTCAAGGGCTGGCAGTAGTATTATATTGTTTCTTTATACAAATACTTCTAATTAACCTGTTTCTAGTCTTAATTGGGCAGTTTGACCAATAGTCAAATTTCAAGCCCCAATTGGCTTGATTTAGGCCTCATGCTTTAAATAGGGTCCAAATGGGGGAGAAAATGTGATTTTCAAGAGCCGGGAGTACTATTATATAGTTTCTTTATACAATTAATACTAATTAAACTTGTTTTTAGTTTTAATTACGAAGTTTGACCAAAAGTTAAACTTTCAGCTCCAATTGGCCTGAAGTAGACCTTATAAGAGCCGAATAGTGCCCAAACAGGAAGAAAACGTAGTTTTCAAGAGCCGTGAGTGGTATTATATAGTTTTTATGTACAATTACTACTATTTAAACTAGTTTTTTATTCTTTATTGAGAAGTTTGACTAAAAGTCAAACTTTCAACCCCGATTGGCCTGAACTAGGCCATACAAGAGCCGAACGGGACCCAAACGGAGAGAAAACATGGTTTTCAAGAGAGCGAGAGTAATATGACATAGTTTCTATGTACAATTATTACAAATTAACCTTGTTTCTAGTGTTAATTGGGAAGTCTGATATAAAGTAAAACTTTCAGCCCCGATTGGCATGATCTAGGCCTTATAAGAGCTAATTAGGTCCCAAATAGAGAGAAAATGTGGTTTTCAAGGGCTGGCAGTAGTATTATATTGTTTCTTTATACAAATACTTCTAATTAACCTTGTTTCTAGTCTTAATTGGGCAGTTTGACCAATAGTCAAATTTCAAGCCCCAATTGGCTTGATTTAGGCCTCATGCTTTAAATAGGGTCCAAATGGGGAGAAAATTGATTTTCAAGAGCCGGGAGTACTATTATATAGTTTCTTTATACAATTAATACTAATTAAACTTGTTTTAGTTTTAATTACGAAGTTTGACCAAAAGTTAAACTTTCAGCTCCAATTGGCCTGAAGTAGACCTTATAAGAGCCGAATAGTGCCCAAACAGGAAGAAAACGTAGTTTTCAAGAGCCGTGAGTGGTATTATATAGTTTTTATGTACAATTACTACTATTTAAACTAGTTTTTTATTCTTTATTGAGAAGTTTGACTAAAAGTCAAACTTTCAACCCCGATTGCCTGAACTAGGCCATACAAGAGCCGAACGGGACCCAAACGGAGAGAAAACATGGTTTTCAAGAGCCGAGAGTAATATGACATAGTTTCTATGTACAATTATTACAAATTAACCTTGTTTCTAGTGTTAATTGGGAAGTCTGATATAAAGTAAAACTTTCAGCCCCGATTGGCATGATCTAGGCCTTATAAGAGCTAATTAGGTCCCAAATAGAGAGAAAATGTGGTTTTCAAGGGCTGGCAGTAGTATTATATTGTTTCTTTATACAAATACTTCTAATTAACCTTGTTTCTAGTCTTAATTGGGCAGTTTGACCAATAGTCAAATTTCAAGCCCCAATTGGCTTGATTTAGGCTCATGCTTTAAATAGGGTCCAAATGGGGAGAAAATGTGATTTTCAAGAGCCGGGAGTACTATTATATAGTTTCTTTATACAATTAATACTAATTAAACTTGTTTTTAGTTTTAATTACGAAGTTTGACCAAAAGTTAAACTTTCAGCTCCAATTGGCCTGAAGTAGACCTTATAAGAGCCGAATAGTGCCCAAACAGGAAGAAAAACGTAGTTTCAAGAGCCGTGAGTGGTATTATATAGTTTTTATGTACAATTACTACTATTTAAACTAGTTTTTTATTCTTTATTGAGAAGTTTGACTAAAAGTCAAACTTTCAACCCCGATGGCCTGAACTAGGCCATACAAGAGCCGAACGGGACCCAAACGGAGAGAAAACATGGTTTCAAGAGCCGAGAGTAATATGACATAGTTTCTATGTACAATTATTACAAATTAACCTTGTTTCTAGTGTTAATTGGGAAGTCTGATATAAAGTAAAACTTTCAGCCCCGATTGGCATGATCTAGGCCTTATAAGAGCTAATTAGGTCCCAAAATAGAGAGAAAATGTGGTTTTCAAGGGCTGGCGAGTAGTAGTATATTGTTTCTTTATACAAATACTTCTAATTAACCTTGTTTCTAGTCTTAATTTGGCAGTTTGACCAATAGTCAAATTTCAAGCCCCAATTGGCTTGATTTAGGCCTCATGCTTTAAATAGGGTCCAAATGGGGGAGAAAATGTGATTTTCAAGAGCCGGGAGTACTATTATATAGTTTCTTTATACAATTAATACTAATTAAACTTGTTTTTAGTTTTAATTACGAAGTTTGACCAAAAGTTAAACTTTCAGCTCCAATTGGCCTGAAGTAGACCTTATAAGAGCCGAATAGTGCCCAAACAGGAAGAAAACGTAGTTTTCAAGAGCCGTGAGTGGTATTATATAGTTTTTATGTACAATTACTACTATTTAAACTAGTTTTTATTCTTTATTGAGAAGTTTGACTAAAAGTCAACCCCGATTGGCCTGAACTAGGCCATACAAGAGCGAACGGGACCCAAAACGGAGAGAAAACATGGTTTTCAAGAGCGAGAGTAATATGACATAGTTTCTATGTACAATTATTACAAATTAACCTTGTTTCTAGTGTTAATTGGGAAGTCTGATATAAAGTAAAACTTTCAGCCCGATTGGCATGATCTAGCCTTATAAGAGCTAATTAGGTCCCAAATAGAGAGAAAATGTGGTTTTCAAGGGCTGGCAGTAGTATTATATTGTTTCTTTATACAAATACTTCTAATTAACCCTGTTCTAGTCTTAATTGGGCAGTTTGACCAATAGTCAAATTTCAAGCCCCAATTGGCTTGATTTAGGCCTCATGCTTTAAATAGGGTCCAAATGGGGAGAAAATGTGATTTTCAAGAGCTGGGAGTACTATTATATAGTTTCTTTATACAATTAATACTAATTAAACTTGTTTTTAGTTTTAATTACGAAGTTTGACCAAAAGTTAAACTTTCAGCTCCAATTGGCCTGAAGTAGACCTTATAAGAGCCGAATAGTGCCCAAAACAGGAAGAAAACGTAGTTTTCAAGAGCCGTGAGTGGTATTATATAGTTTTTATGTACAATTACTACTATTTAACTAGTTTTTTATTCTTTATTGAGAAGTTTGACTAAAAGTCAAACTTTCAACCCCGATTGGCCTGAACTAGGCCATACAAGAGCCGAACGGGACCCAAACGGAGAGAAAACATGGTTTTCAAGAGCCGAGAGTAATATGACATAGTTTCTATGTACAATTATTACAAATTAACCTGTTTCTAGTGTTAATTGGGAAGTCTGATATAAAGTAAAACTTTCAGCCCCGATTGGCATGATCTAGGCCTTATAAGAGCTAATTAGGTCCCAAATAGAGAGAAAATGTGGTTTTCAAGGGCTGGCAGTAGTATTATATTGTTTCTTTATACAAATACTTCTAATTAACCTTGTTTCTAGTCTTAATTGGGCAGTTTGACCAATAGTCAAATTTCAAGCCCCAATTGGCTTGATTTAGGCCTCATGCTTTAAATAGGGTCCAAATGGGGAGAAAATGTGATTTTCAAGAGCCGGGAGTACTATTATATAGTTTCTTTATACAATTAATACTAATTAAACTGTTTTTAGTTTTAATTACGAAGTTTGACCAAAAGTTAAACTTTCAGCTCCAATTGGCCTGAAGTAGACCTTATAAGAGCCGAATAGTGCCCAAACAGGAAGAAAACGTAGTTTTCAAGAGCCGTGAGTGGTATTATATAGTTTTTATGTACAATTACTACTATTTAAACTAGTTTTTTATTCTTTATTGAGAAGTTTGACTAAAAGTCAAACTTTCAACCCCGATTGGCCTGAAATAGGCCATACAAGAGCCGAACGGGACCCAAACGGAGAGAAAACATGGTTTTCAAGAGCCGAGAGTAATATGACATAGTTTCTATGTACAATTATTACAAATTAACCTTGTTTCTAGTGTTAATTGGGAAGTCTGATATAAAGTAAAACTTTCAGCCCCGATTGGCATGATCTAGGCCTTATAAGAGCTAATTAGGTCCCAAATAGAGAGAAAATGTGGTTTTCAAGGGCTGGCAGTAGTATTATATTGTTTCTTTATACAAATACTTCTAATTAACCTTGTTTCTAGTCTTAATTGGGCAGTTTGACCAATAGTCAAATTTCAAGCCCCAATTGGCTTGATTTAGGCCTCATGCTTTAAATAGGGTCCAAATGGGGAGAAAATGTGATTTTCAAGAGCCGGGAGTACTATTATATAGTTTCTTTATACAATTAATACTAATTAAACTTGTTTTTAGTTTTAATTACGAAGTTTGACCAAAAGTTAAACTTTCAGCTCCAATTGGCCTGAAGTAGACCTTATAAGAGCCGAATAGTGCCCAAACAGGAAGAAAACGTAGTTTTCAAGAGCCGTGAGTGGTATTATATAGTTTTTATGTACAATTACTACTATTTAAACTAGTTTTTTATTCTTTATTGAGAAGTTTGACTAAAAGTCAAACTTTCAACCCCGATTGGCCTGAACTAGGCCATACAAGAGCCGAACGGGACCCAAACGGAGAGAAAACATGGTTTTCAAGAGCCGAGAGTAATATGACATAGTTTCTATGTACAATTATTACAAATTAACCTTGTTTCTAGTGTTAATTGGGAAGTCTGATATAAAGTAAAACTTTCAGCCCCGATTGGCATGATCTAGGCCTTATAAGAGCTAATTAGGTCCCAAATAGAGAGAAAATGTGGTTTTCAAGGGCTGGCAGTAGTATTATATTGTTTCTTTATACAAATACTTCTAATTAACCTTGTTTCTAGTCTTAATTGGGCAGTTTGACCAATAGTCAAATTTCAAGCCCAATTGGCTTGATTTAGGCCTCATGCTTTAAATAGGGTCCAAATGGGGAGAAAATGTGATTTTCAAGAGCCGGGAGTACTATTATATAGTTTCTTTATACAATTAATACTAATTAAACTTGTTTTTAGTTTTAATTACGAAGTTTGACCAAAAGTTAAACTTTCAGCTCCAATTGGCCTGAAGTAGACCTTATAAGAGCCGAATAGTGCCCAAACAGGAAGAAAACGTAGTTTTCAAGAGCCGTGAGTGGTATTATATAGTTTTTATGTACAATTACTACTATTTAAACTAGTTTTTTATTCTTTATTGAGAAGTTTGACTAAAAGTCAAACTTTCAACCCGATTGGCCTGAACTAGGCCATACAAGAGCCGAACGGGACCCAAACGGAGAGAAAACATGGTTTTCAAGAGCCGAGAGTAATATGACATAGTTTCTATGTACAATTATTACAAATTAACCTTGTTTCTAGTGTTAATTGGGAAGTCTGATATAAAGTAAAACTTTCAGCCCCGATTGGCATGATCTAGGCCTTATAAGAGCTAATTAGGTCCCAAATAGAGAGAAAATGTGGTTTTCAAGGGCTGGCAGTAGTATTATATTGTTTCTTTATACAAATACTTCTAATTAACCTTGTTTCTAGTCTTAATGGGCAGTTTGACCAATAGTCAAATTTCAAGCCCCAATTGGCTTGATTTAGGCCTCATGCTTTAAATAGGGTCCAAATGGGGAGAAAATGTGATTTTCAAGAGCCGGGAGTACTATTATATAGTTTCTTTATACAATTAATACTAATTAAACTTGTTTTTAGTTTTAATTACGAAGTTTGACCAAAAGTTAAACTTTCAGCTCCAATTGGCCTGAAGTAGACCTTATAAGAGCCGAATAGTGCCCAAACAGGAAGAAAACGTAGTTTTCAAGAGCCGTGAGTGGTATTATATAGTTTTTATGTACAATTACTACTATTTAAACTAGTTTTTTATTCTTTATTGAGAAGTTTGACTAAAAGTCAAACTTTCAACCCCGATTGGCCTGAACTAGGCCATACAAGAGCCGAACGGGACCCAAACGGAGAGAAAACATGGTTTTCAAGAGCCGAGAGTAATATGACATAGTTTCTATGTACAATTATTACAAATTAACCTTGTTTCTAGTGTTAATTGGAAGTCTGATATAAAGTAAAACTTTCAGCCCCGATTGGCATGATCTAGGCCTTATAAGAGCTAATTAGGTCCCAAATAGAGAGAAAATGTGGTTTTCAAGGGCTGGCAGTAGTATTATATTGTTTCTTATACAAATACTTCTAATTAACCTTGTTTCTAGTCTTAATTGGGCAGTTTGACCAATAGTCAAATTTCAAGCCCCAATTGGCTTGATTTAGGCCTCATGCTTTAAATAGGGTCCAAATGGGGAGAAAATGTGATTTTCAAGAGCCGGGAGTACTATTATATAGTTTCTTATACAATTAATACTAATTAAACTTGTTTTTAGTTTTAATTACGAAGTTTGACCAAAAGTTAAACTTTCAGCTCCAATTGGCCTGAAGTAGACCTTATAAGAGCCGAATAGTGCCCAAACAGGAAGAAAACGTAGTTTTCAAGAGCCGTGAGTGGTATATATAGTTTTTATGTACAATTACTACTATTTAAACTAGTTTTTTTATTCTATTGAGAAGTTTGACTAAAAGTCACCCTTTATTGGCCTGAACTAGGCCATACAAGAGCCGAACGGGACCCAAACGGAGAGAAAACATGGTTTCAAGAGCCGAGAGTAATATGACATAGTTTCTATGTACAATTATTACAAATTAACCTTGTTTCTAGTGTTAATTGGGAAGTCTGATATAAAGTAAAACTTTCAGCCCGCGTTGGCATGATCTAGGCCTTATAAGAGCTAATTAGGTCCCAAATAGAGAGAAAATGTGGTTTTCAAGGGCTGGCAGTAGTAGTATTATATGTTTCTTTATACAAATACTTCTAATTAACCTTGTTTCTAGTCTTAATTGGGCAGTTTGACCAATAGTCAAATTTCAAGCCCCAATTGGCTTGATTTAGGCCTCATGCTTTAAATAGGGTCCAAATGGGGAGAAAATGTGATTTCAAGAGCCGGGAGTACTATTATATAGTTTCTTTATACAATTAATACTAATTAAACTTGTTTTTAGTTTTAATTACGAAGTTTGACCAAAAGTTAAACTTTCAGCTCCAATTGGCCTGAAGTAGACCTTATAAGAGCCGAATAGTGCCCAAACAGGAAAGAAAACGTAGTTTTCAAGAGCCGTGAGTGGTATTATATAGTTTTTATGTACAATTACTACTATTTAAACTAGTTTTTTATTCTTTATTGAGAAGTTTGACTAAAAGTCAAACTTTCAACCCCGATTGGCCTGAACTAGGCCATACAAGAGCCGCCGAACGGGACCCAAACGGAGAGAAAACATGGTTTTCAAGAGCCGAGAGTAATATGACATAGTTTCTATGTACAATATTACAAATTAACCTTGTTTCTAGTGTTAATTGGGAAGTCTGATATAAAGTAAAACTTTCAGCCCCGATTGGCATGATCTAGGCCTTATAAGAGCTAATTAGGTCCCAAATAGAGAGAAAATGTGGTTTTCAAGGGCTGGCAGTAGTATTATATTGTCTTATACAAATACTTCTAATTAACTTGTTTCTAGTCTTAATTGGGCAGTTTGACCAATAGTCAAATTTCAAGCCCCAATTGGCTTGATTTAGGCCTCATGCTTTAATAGGGTCCAAATGGGGAGAAAATGTGATTTTCAAGAGCCGGAGTACTATTATATAGTTTCTTTATACAATTAATACTAATTAAACTTGTTTTTAGTTTTAATTACGAAGTTTGACCAAAAGTTAAACTTTCAGCTCCAATTGGCCTGAAGTAGACCTTATATAAGAGCCGAATAGTGCCCCCAAACAGGAAGAAAACGTAGTTTCAAGAGCCGTGAGTGGTATTATATAGTTTTATGTACAATTACTACTATTTAAACTAGTTTTTATTCTTTATTGAGAAGTTTGACTAAAAGTCAAAACTTTCAACCCGATTGGCCTGAACTAGGCCATACAAGAGCCGAACGGGACCAAACGGAGAGAAAACATGGTTTTCAAGAGCCGAGAGTAATATGACATAGTTTCTATGTACAATTATTACAAATTAACCTTGTTTCTAGTGTTAATTGGGAAGTCTGATATAAAGTAAAACTTTCAGCCCCGATTGGCATGATCTAGGCCTTATAAGAGCTAATTAGGCCAAATAGAGAGAAAATGTGGTTTTCAAGGGCTGGCAGTAGTATTATATTGTTTCTTTATACAAATACTTCTAATTAACCTTGTTTCTAGTCTTAATTGGGCAGTTTGACCAATAGTCAAATTTCAAGCCCCAATTGGCTTGATTTAGGCCTCATGCTTTAAATAGGGTCCAAATGGGAGAAAATGTGATTTTCAAGAGCCGGGAGTACTATTATATAGTTTCTTTATACAATTAATACTAATTAAACTTGTTTTTAGTTTTAATTACGAAGTTTGACCAAAAGTTAAACTTTCAGCTCCAATTGGCCTGAAGTAGACCTTATAAGAGCCGAATAGTGCCCAAACAGGAAGAAAACGTAGTTTTCAAGAGCCGTGAGTGGTATTATATATTTTTATGTACAATTACTACTATTTAAACTAGTTTTTTTATTCTTTATTGAGAAGTTTGACTAAAAGTCAAACTTTCAACCCCGATTGGCCTGAACTAGGCCATACAAGAGCCGAACGGGACCCAAACGGAGAGAAAACATGGTTTCAAGAGCCGAGAGTAATATGACATAGTTTCTATGTACAATTATTACAAATTAACCTTGTTCTAGTGTTAATTGGGAAGTCTGATATAAAGTAAAACTTTCAGCCCCGATTGGCATGATCTAGGCCTTATAAGAGCTAATTAGGTCCCAAATAGAGAGAAAATGTGGTTTTCAAGGGCTGGCAGTAGTATTATATTGTTTCTTTATACAAATACTTCTAATTAACCTTGTTTAGTCTTAATTGGGCAGTTTGACCAATAGTCAAATTTCAAGCCCCAATTGGCTTGATTTAGGCCTCATGCTTTAAATAGGGTCCAAATGGGGAGAAAATGTGATTTTCAAGAGCCGGGAGTACTATTATATAGTTTCTTTATACAATTAATACTAATTAAACTTGTTTTTAGTTTTAATTACGAAGTTTGACCAAAAGTTAAACTTTCAGCTCCAATTGGCCTGAAGTAGACCTTATAAGAGCCGAATAGTGCCCAAACAGGAAGAAAACGTAGTTTTCAAGAGCCGTGAGTGGTATTATATAGTTTTTATGTACAATTACTACTATTTAAACTAGTTTTTTTTCTTTATTGAGAAGTTTGACTAAAAGTCAAACTTTCAACCCCGATTGGCCTGAACTAGGCCATACAAGAGCCGAACGGGACCCAAACGGAGAGGAAAACATGGTTTTCAAGAGCCGAGAGTAATATGACATAGTTCTATGTACAATTATTACAAATTAACCTTGTTTCTAGTGTTAATTGGGAAGTCTGATATAAAGTAAAACTTTCAGCCCGATTGGCATGATCTAGGCCTTATAAGAGCTAATTAGGTCCCAAATAGAGAGAAAATGTGGTTTTCAAGGGCTGGCAGTAGTATTATATTGTTTCTTTATACAAATACTTCTAATTAACCTTGTTTCTAGTCTTAATTGGGCAGTTTGACCAATAGTCAAATTTCAAGCCCCAATTGGCTTGATTTAGGCCTCATGCTTTAAATAGGGTCCAAATGGGAGAAAATGTGATTTTCAAGAGCCGGGAGTACTATTATATAGTTTCTTATACAATTAATACTAATTAAACTTTTAGTTTTAATTACGAAGTTTGACCAAAAGTTAAACTTTCAGCTCCAATTGGCCTGAAGTAGACCTTATAAGAGCCGAATAGTGCCCAAACAGGAAGAAAACGTAGTTTTCAAGAGCCGTGAGTGGTATTATATAGTTTTTATGTACAATTACTACTATTTAAACTAGTTTTTTATTCTTTATTGAGAAGTTTGACTAAAAGTCAAACTTTCCGATTGGCCTGAACTAGGCCATACAAGAGCGCCGAACGGGACCCAAACGGAGAGAAAACATGGTTTTCAAGAGCCGAGAGTAATATGACATAGTTTCTATGTACAATTATACAAAATTAACCTTGTTTCTAGTGTTAATTGGGAAGTCTGATATAAAGTAAAACTTTCAGCCCCGATTGGCATGATCTAGGCCTTATAAGAGCTAATTAGGTCCCAAATAGAGAGAAAATGTGGTTTTCAAGGGCTGGCAGTAGTATTATATTGTTTCTTTATACAAATACTTCTAATTAACCTTGTTTCTAGTCTTAATTGGGCAGTTTGACCAATAGTCAAATTTCAAGCCCAATTGGCTTGATTTAGGCCTCATGCTTTAAATAGGGTCCAAATGGGGAGAAAATGTGATTTTCAAGAGCCGGGGAGTACTATTATATAGTTTCTTATACAATTAATACTAATTAAACTGTTTTTAGTTTTAATTACGAAGTTTGACCAAAAGTTAAACTTTCAGCTCCAATTGGCCTGAAGTAGACCTTATAAGAGCCGAATAGTGCCCAAACAGGAAGAAAACGTAGTTTTCAAGAGGCCGTGAGTGGTATTATATAGTTTTATGTACAATTACTACTATTTAAACTAGTTTTTTATTCTTTATTGAGAAGTTTGACTAAAAGTCAAACTTTCAACCCCGATTGGCCTGAACTAGGCCATACAAGAGCCGAACGGGACCCAAACGGAGAGAAAACATGGTTTTCAAGAGCCGAGAGTAATATGACATAGTTTCTATGTACAATTATTACAAATTAACCTTGTTTCTAGTGTTAATTGGGAAGTCTGATATAAAGTAAAACTTTCAGCCCGATTGGCATGATCTAGGCCTTATAAGAGCTAATTAGGTCCCAAATAGAGAGAAAATGTGGTTTTCAAGGGCTGCAGCAGTAGTATTATATTGTTTCTTTATACAAATACTTCTAATTAACCTTGTTTCTAGTCTTAATTGGGCAGTTTGACCAATAGTCAAATTTCAAGCCCCAATTGCTTGATTTAGGCCTCATGCTTTAAATAGGGTCCAAATGGGGGGAAAATGTGATTTTCAAGAGCCGGGAGTACTATTATATAGTTTCTTTATACAATTAATACTAATTAAACTTGTTTTTAGTTTTAATTACGAAGTTTGACCAAAAGTTAAACTTTCAGCTCCAATTGGCCTGAAGTAGACCTTATAAGAGCCGAATAGTGCCCAAACAGGAAGAAAACGTAGTTTTCAAGAGCGTGAGTGGTATTATATAGTTTTTATGTACAATTACTACTATTTAAACTAGTTTTTTATTCTTTATTGAGAAGTTTGACTAAAAGTCAAACTTTCAACCCCGATTGGCCTGAACTAGGCCATACAAGAGCCGAACGGGACCCAAACGGAGAGAAAACATGGTTTCAAGAGCCGAGAGTAATATGACATAGTTTCTATGTACAATTATTACAAATTAACCTTGTTTCTAGTGTTAATTGGGAAGTCTGATATAAAGTAAAACTTTCAGCCCCGATTGGCATGATCTAGGCCTTATAAGAGCTAATTAGGTCCCAAATAGAGAGAAAATGTGGTTTCAAGGGCTAGGCAGTAGTATTATATTGTTTCTTTATACAAATACTTCTAATTAACCTTGTTTCTAGTCTTAATTGGGCAGTTTGACCAATAGTCAAATTTCAATCCCCAATTGGCTTGATTTAGGCCTCATGCTTTAAATAGGGTCCAAATGGGGAGAAAATGTGATTTTCAAGAGCCGGGAGTACTATTATATAGTTTCTTTATACAATTAATACTAATTAAACTGTTTTTAGTTTTAATTACGAAGTTTGACCAAAAGTTAAACTTTCAGCTCCAATTGCCTGAAGTAGACCTTATAAGAGCCGAATAGTGCCCAAACAGGAAGGAAAACGTAGTTTTCAAGAGCCGTGAGTGGTATTATATAGTTTTTATGTACAATTACTACTATTTAAACTAGTTTTATTCTTTATTGAGAAGTTGACTAAAAGTCAAACTTTCAACCCCGATTGGCCTGAACTAGGCCATACAAGAGCCGAACGGGACCAAAACGGAGAGAAAACATGGTTTTCAAGAGCCGAGAGTAATATGACATAGTTTCTATGTACAATTATTACAAATTAACCTTTTTTCTAGTGTTAATTGGGAAGTCTGATATAAAGTAAAACTTTCAGCCCGATTGGCATGATCTAGGCCTTATAAGAGCTAATTAGGTCCCAAATAGAGAGAAAATGTGGTTTTCAAGGGCTGGCAGTAGTATTATATTGTTTCTTTATACAAATACTTCTAATTAACCTTGTTTCTAGTCTTAATTGGGCAGTTTGACCAATAGTCAAATTTCAAGCCCCAATTGGCTTGATTTAGGCCTCATGCTTTAAATAGGGTCCAAATGGGGAGAAAATGTGATTTTCAAGAGCGGGGTACTATTATATAGTTTCTTTATACAATTAATACTAATTAAACTTGTTTTTAGTTTTAATTACGAAGTTTGACCAAAAGTTAAAATTTCAGCTCCAATTGGCCTGAAGTAGACCTTATAAGAGCCGAATAGTGCCCAAACAGGAAGAAAACGTAGTTTTCAAGAGCCGTGAGTGGTATTATATAGTTTTTATGTACAATTACTACTATTTAAACTAGTTTTTATTCTTTATTGAGAAGTTTGACTAAAAGTCAAACTTTCAACCCCGATTGGCCTGAACTAGGCCATACAAGAGCCGAACGGGACCCAAACGGAGAGAAAACATGGTTTTCAAGAGCCGAGAGTAATATGACATAGTTTCTATGTACAATTATTACAAATTAACCTTGTTTCTAGTGTTAATTGGGAAGTCTGATATAAAGTAAAACTTTCAGCCCCGATTGGCATGATCTAGGCCTTATAAGAGCTAATTAGGTCCAAATAGAGAGAAAATGTGGTTTTCAAGGGCTGGCAGTAGTATTATATTGTTTCTTTATACAAATACTTCTAATTAACCTTGTTTCTAGTCTTATTGGGCAGTTGACCAATAGTCAAATTTCAAGCCCCAATTGGCTTGATTTAGGCCTCATGCTTTAAATAGGGTCCAAATGGGGAGAAAATGTGATTTTCAAGAGCTGGGAGTACTATTATATAGTTTCTTTATACAATTAATACTAATTAAACTTGTTTTTAGTTTTAATTACGAAGTTTGACCAAAAGTTAAACTTTCAGCTCCAATTGGCCTGAAGTAGACCTTATAAGAGCCGAATAGTGCTCAAACAGGAAGAAGAAAACGTAGTTTCAAGAGCCGTGAGTGTATTATATAGTTTTATGTACAATTACTACTATTTAAACTAGTTTTTATTCTTTATTGAGAAGTTTGACTAAAAGTCAAACTTTCAACCCCGATTGGCCTGAACTAGGCATAGGCCATACAAGAGCCGAACGGATCCAAACGGGGAGAAAACATGATTTTCAAGAGCTGAGATTAATATTACTTAGTTTCTGCATAAAATACTACTAATTAACCTTATTTCTAGTCTTAATAGAGAAATTGACCAAAAGTACACTTTCAGCCTTGATTGATTGGCCTGAACTAGACCTTATAAGAGGCAAATAAGGCTCAAATAGAGAGAACTTAGTTTTCAAGAGCAGTGAGTGGTATTATATAGTTTCTATGTACAATTACTACTAATTAAACTTGTTCTTTATCTTAATTGAGACATTAAACAAAACTCAAACTTTCAGCTGTTAATGACCTGAATTAGGCATTTAAGAGCCGAAAAGGGCCCAAACGTGGTTTTCAAGAGTCAGAATTAATATTACATAATTTCTATGTACGATTATCGCTATTTAACCTTTTTTCTACTCTGAATTGAGATGTTTAAAATAAAAATCAAACTTTAAGCCCGACCGGTGTGGTTAAGGCTTATTCGAGCCGTGTAGGGCCAAAAACAGGGAGAAAATGTAGTTTTCAAGGTCCGGGAGTAGTATCACATAGTTTCTATGTACAGTTGCTACTAATTAACTTTATTTCTAGTCTTTATATGAATACTTGTTCTAAATAATACTTTTTGCTCCAATTGGCATGATTTAGGCCTTATAAGAGGCGAATAAGGTCTAAATGGGGAGAAAACATGATTTCAAAAGCTGAGAGTGGTATTACATAGTTCTATATGCAAATATACTAATTAAACTTAATTTTACTCTAAATTAGGAAGTTGACCAAAAATCTTACTTTCAGTCCAGATTGGCTGAACAAGGGCTTATTAGAGCCATATAGGGCCTAAACGAGGAGAAAATATGGTTTTCAAGAGCGGGGAGTGGCATTATGTAGTTTCTATATATGATACTTCTAACTAAACTTTTTATTACTCTAAATTCAGATGTTTGACCAAAAGTCAAACTTTCAGTCCCGATTGGCTGAAATACGGCTAATTAGAGATGAATAGGGCCGAAATAGGGAAAAGGGGTTTTTAAGAGTTGAGAGTAGTATTACATAGTTTCTACAAACAATTACTACTAATTAACTTATTTCTATTCTTAATTGGGATGTTTGCCTAAAAGTCAAACTTTCAGCCCCGATTGGCCTGAACTAGGGCCCTGTTAAGAGTCGAGGTCCAAACAAAAAGAAAACATGGTTTCAAGAGCCGAGAGTGGTATTACATAGTTTCTATGTACAATTTAATAATTAAACTTGTTTTATTCTTAATTAGGAAGTTTGACCAAAACACAAACTTTCAGCCCCGATTGGTCTGAATTAAGCCCTATTATAAGAGCCAAATAGGGCCTAAACTGGGAGAAAATGTGGTTTTCAAGAGTCGGGGGTAGCATAACATAGTTTCTATGTATGATTACTACTAATTAAACTTGGTTCCACTCTAAATTGGGAAGTTGATTAAAAATCAAACTTTCAGCCCTAATTGGCTGAAGTAGGCTTATTAGAGCCGAATGGGCCAAAACAAGGAGAAAATATAGTTTTCAAGAGCTAGAAGTAGTATTATATAGTTTCTATGAACATTTACTGCTAGTTAACTATGTTTCTAATCTTAATTAATATTTGGATCCAAAATCAAACTTTCATCCCTATTGGCCTGAACTGGGTATATAAGACAAAAAGGGCCCAAATGGGGAAAAAAAGTGATTTTCAAGAGCTGGAGTGCTATTACACATTGTTAATGTACAATTACTACTAATTAAACTTATTTAGCCTTAATTAGGAAGTTTGACCAAAAATTAACTTTCAGCCCCGATTAGCTTAAAACACTAGGCTTATTAAAGCCGAATAGGGCCCAAACAGAGAGAAAACGTGAATTTTCAGGAGCTAAGAGTAGTATTACATAGTATCTTTGTAGAATTACTACTAATTAAACTTGTTTATAGTCAGTTTTTGTGTATAATTATGTGTATAATTACAACTATTTAATCTTATTTCTACATTAAATTAAGAAGTTTAATCAATAATCAAACTTTCAGCCATGATTAGCCTGAATAGGCCATATTAGAGCCGTATAGGGCCTCAACAAGACATAAACGTAGTTTTCAAGAGCCGAGAGTAATATGACATAGTTTCTATGTACAATTATTACAAATTAACCTTGTTTCTATTGTTAATTGGGAAGTCTGATATAAAGTAAAACTTTCAGCCCCGATTAGCATGATCTAGGCCTTATAAGAGCTAATTAGGTCCCAAATAGAGAGAAAATGTGGTTTTCAAGGGCTGGCAGTAGTATTATATTGTTTCTTTATACAAATACTTCTAATTAACCTTGTTTCTAGTCTTAATTGGGCAGTTGACCAATAGTCAAATTTCAAGCCCCAATTGGCTTGATTAGGCCTAATGCTTAAATAGGGTCCAAATGGGGAGAAAA
The DNA here is from genome assembly GCA_038442645.1 of Agave tequilana. Taxonomy (NCBI): domain Eukaryota; kingdom Viridiplantae; phylum Streptophyta; class Magnoliopsida; order Asparagales; family Asparagaceae; genus Agave; species Agave tequilana. Next base: position 2,268 of record JAVJIF010034855.1, on the reverse strand, counting down.
TGTGATTTTCAAGAGCGGGAGTACTTTTATATAGTTTCTTTATACAATTAATACTAATTAAACTTGTTATTAGTTTTAATTACGATGTTTGACCAAAAGTTAAACTTTCAGCGCCAATTGCCTGAAGTAGACTTTATAAGAGCCGAATAGTGCCCCAAACAGGAAGAAAACGTAGTTTTCAAGAGCCCGTGAGTGGTATTATATAGTTTTTATGTACAATTACTACTATTTAAGCTATTTTTTATTCTTTATTGAGAAGTTTGACTAAAAGTCAAACTTTCAACCCGATTGGCCTGAAACAGGCCATACAAGAGCCGAACGGGACCCGAAGGGGAGAAAACATGGTTTTCAAGAGCCGAGAGTAATATGACATAGTTTCTATGTACAATTATTACAAATTAACCTTGTTTTCTAGTGTAATTGGGAAGTCTGATATAAAGTAAAACTTTCAGCCCCGATTGGCATGATCTAGGCCTTATAAGAGCTAATTAGGTCCCAAATAGAGAGAAAATGTGGTTTCAAGGGCTGGCAGTAGTATTATATTGTTTCTTTATACAAATACTTCTAATTAACCTTGTTTCTAGTCTAATTGGGCAGTTGACCAATAGTCAAATTTCAAGGCCCAATTGGCTTGATTTAGGCTCATGCTTTAAATAGGGTCCAAATGGGAGAAAATGTGATTTTCAAGAGCCGGGAGAACTATTATATAGTTTCTTTATACAATTAATACTAATTAAACTTGTTATTAGTTTTAATTACGAAGTTTGACCAAAAGTTAACTTTCAGCTCCAATTGGCCTGAAGTAGACCTTATAAGAGCCGAATAGTGCCAAAACAGAAAGAAAACGTAGTTTTTAAGAGCCGTGAGTGGTATTATATAGTTTTTATGTACAATTACTACTATTTAAACTAGTTTTTTATTCTTTATTGAGAAGTTTGACTCAAAGTCAAACTTTCAACCCCGATTGGCCTGAAACTAGGCCATACAAGAGCCGAACGGGACCCGAAACGGGGAGGAAAACAAGGTTTTCAAGAGCCGAGAGTAATATGACATAGTTTCTATGTACAATATTACAAATTAACCTTGTTTCTATTGTTAATTGGGAAGTCTGATATAAAGTAAAAACTTTCAGCCCGATTGGCATGATCTAGGCCTTATAAGAGCTAATTAGGTCCCAAATAGAGGAAAATGGGGTTTTCAAGGGCTGGCCAGTAGTTTATATTGTTTCTTTATACAAATACTTCTAATTAACCTTATTCTAGTCTTAATTGGGCAGTTTGACCAATAGTCAAATTTCAAGCCCCAATGGCTTGATTTAGGCCTCACGCTTTAAATAGGGTCCAAAGGAAGAAAATGTGATTTTCAAAAGCCGGGAGTACTATTATATAGTTTCTTTAAACAATTAATACTAATTAAACATGTTTTAGTTTTAATTACGAAGTTTGACCAAAAGTTAAACTTTCAGCTCCAATTGGCCTTGAAGTAGACCTTATAAGAGCCGAATAGTGCCCAAACAGGAAGAAAACGTAGTTTTCAAGAGCCGTGAGTGGTATTATATAGTTTTATGTACAATTATTACTATTTAAACTAGTTTTTATTCTTTATTGAGAAGTTTGACTAAAAGTCAAACTTTCAACCCGATTGGCCTGAACTAGGCCAAACAAGAGCGAACGGGACCAAACGGAGAGAAAACATGGTTTTCAAGAGCCGAGAGTAATATGACATAGTTTTATGTACAATTATTACAAAATTAACCTTGTTTTTAGTGTTAATGGGAAGTCTGATATAAAGTAAAAAACTTCAGCCCGATTGGCATGATCTAGGCTTATAAGAGCTAATTAGGTCCCAAATAGAGAGAAAATGTGGTTTTCAAGGGCTGGCAGTAGTATATATTATTTCTTTATACAAATACTTCTAATTAACCTTGTTCTAGTCTTAATTGTGCAGTTTGACCAATAGTCAAATTTCAAGCCCCAATTGGCTTGATTAGGCCTCATGCTTTAAATAGGGTCCAAATGGGGAGAAAATGTGATTTTCAAGAACTGGGAGTACTATTATATAGTTTCTTTATACAATTAATACTAATTAAACTTGTTTTTAGTTTTAATTACGAAGTTTGACAAAAGTTAAACTTTCAGCTCCAATTGGCCTGAAGTAGACCTATAAGAGCCGAATAGTGCCCAAACAGGAAGAAAACGTAAGTTTTCAAGAGCCGTGAGGGTATTATATAGTTTTTATATACAATTACTACTATTTAAACTAGTTTTT
>JAVJIF010034854.1:0-60696 GCA_038442645.1 Agave tequilana | reverse complement strand
TTTATACAAATATTCTAATTAACCTTATTTCTAGTCTTAATTGGGCAGTTTGACCAATAGTCAAATTTCAAGCCCCAATGGCTTGATTTAGGCCTCATGCTTTAAATAGGTCCAAATGGGGAGAAAATGTGATTTTTAAGAGCCGGGAGTACTATATATAGTTTCTTTATACAATTAATACTAATTAAACTTGTTTTAGTTTTAATTACGAAGTTTGACCAAAAGTTAAACTTTCAGCTCCAATTGGCTGAAGTAGACCTTATAAGAGCCGAATAGTGCCCAAACAGGAAGAAAACGTAGTTTTCAAGAGGTGAGTGGTATTATATAGTTTTTATGTACAATTACTACTATTTAAACTAGTTTTTTATTCTTTATTGAGAAGTTTGACTAAAAGTCAAACTATCAACCCGATTGGCCTGAACTAGGCCATAAAGAGCCGAACGGGTCCAAACGGAGAGAAAACATGGTTTTCAAGAGCCGATAGTAATATGACATAGTTTTATGTACAATTATTACAAATTAACCTTATTTCTAGTGTTAATTGGGAAGTCTGATATAAAGTAAACTTTCAGCCCGATTGGCATGATCTAGGCCATATAAGAGCTAATTAGGTCCCAAATAGAGAGAAAATGTGGTTTTCAAGGGCTTGCAGTTGTATTATATTGTTTCTTTATACAAAATACTTCTAATTAACCTTGTTTCTAGTCTTAATTAGGCAGTTTAACCAATAGTCAAATTTCAAGCCACAATTGGCTTGATTTACGCCTCATGCTTTAAATAGGGTCCAAATGGGGAGAAAATGTGATTTTCAAGAGCCAGGAGTACTATTATATAGTTTCTTTATACAATTAATACTAATTAAACTTGTTTTTAGTTTTAATTATGAAGTTTGACCAAAAGTAAACTTTCAGCTCCAATTGGCCTGAAGTAGACCTTATAGAGCCGAATAGTGCCCAAATAGGAAGAAAACGTAGTTTTCAAGAGCCGTGAGTGGTATTATATAGTTTTTATGTACAATTACTACTATTTAAACTACTTTTTATTCTTTATTGAGAAGTTTGACTAAAAGTCAAACTTTTCAACCCCGATTGTCCTGAACTAGGCATAGGCCATACAAGAGCCGAACGGGATCCAAACGGGGAGAAAACATGATTTTCAAGAGCTGAGATTAATATTAATTAGTTTCTGCATATAAATACTACTAATTAACTTATTTCTAGTCTTAATAGAGAAATTTGACCAAAAGTACAACTTTCAGCCTTAATTGGCCTGAATTAGACCTTATAGAGGCAAATAAGGCTCAAATTGAGAGAAAACTTAGTTTTCAAGAGTCGTGAGTGGTATTATATAGTTTCTATGTACAATTACTACTAATTAAACTTGTTCTTTATCTTAATTGAGACATTTAAATAAAACTCAAACTTTCAGCTGTTAATGACCTGAATTAGGCCTTTAAGAGCCGAAAAGGGCCCCAAACGTGGTTTTCAAGAGTCAGAATTAATATTACATAATTTCTATGTACGATTATCGCTATTTAACCTTTTTTCTACTCTGAATTGAGATGTTTAAATAAAATCAATCTTTTAACCCCGACCGGTATGGTTAAGGCTTATTCGAGCCGTGTAGGGCCAAAAAACAGGGAGAAAAATGTAGTTTTCAAGGTCCAGGAGTAGTATCACATAGTTTCTATGTACAGTTGCTACTAATTAACTTTATTTTAGTCTTTATATGAATACTTGTTCTAAATAATACTTTCTGCTCCAATTGGCATGATTTAGGCCTTATAAGAGGCGAATAAGGTCTAAATGGGAGAGAAAACATGATTTTCAAAAGTTGAGAGTGGTATTATATAGTTTCTATATGCAAATATTATTAATTAAACTTGATTTTACTCTAAATTAGGAAGTTTGACCAAAAATCTTAATTTCAGTCCAGATTGGCCTGAACAAGGGCTTATTAGAGTCGTATAGGGCCTAAACGAGGAGAAAATATGGTTTTCAAGAGCGGGGAGTGGCATTATGTAGTTTCTATATATGATACTTCTAACTAAACTTTTTATTACTCTAAATTCAGATGTTTGACCAAAAGTCAAACTTTCAGTCCCGATTGGCCTGAAATACGGCTAATTAGAGATGAATAGGGCCGAAATAGGGAAAGGTGGTTTTTAAGAGTTGAGAGTAGTATTACATAGTTTCTACAAACAATTACTACTAATTAATTTTATTTCTATTCTTAATTGGGATGTTTGCCTAAAAGTCAAACTTTCAACCCCGATTGGCCTGAACTAGGCCCTGTTAAGAGTCGATGGGTCCAAACAAAAAGAAAACATGGTTTTCAAGAGCCGAGAGTGGTATTACATAGTTTCTATGTACAACTACTAATAATTTAACTTGTTCTTATTCTTAATTAGGAAGTTTGACCAAAACACAAACTTTCAGCCCCGATTGGTCTGAATTAAGCCCTATTATAAGAGCCGAATAGGGCCTAAACTGGGAGAAAATGTGGTTTTCAAGAGTAGGGGGTAGCATAACATAGTTTCTATGTATGATACTACTAATTAAACTTGGTTCCACTCTAAATTGGGAAGTTTGATTAAAAATCAAACTTTCAGCCCTAATTGGCCTGAAGTAGGCCTTATTAGAGCCGAATTGGGCCAAAACAAGGAGAAAATATAGTTTTCAAAAGCTAGAAGTAGTTTATATAGTTTCTATGAACATTTACTGCTAGTTAACTATGTTTCTAATCTTAATATATTTTGGATCCAAAATCAAACTTTCATCCCTTATTGGCCTGAACTGGCCCATATAAAAGACAAAAAGGGCCCAAATGGGGGAAAAAAGTGATTTTCAAGAGCTGGAGTGCTATTACACATTGTTAATATACAATTACTACTAATAAACTAATTTTTAGCCTTAATTAGGAAGTTTGACCAAAAATTAACTTTTCAGCCCCGATTAGCTTAAACACTAGGCTTTATTAAAGCCGAATAGGGCCCAAACAGAGAGAAAATGTGATTTTTCAGGAGCCAAGAGTAGTATTACATAGTATCTTTGTAGAATTACTACTAATTAAACTAGTTTATAGTCAGTTTTTTGTGTATAATTATGTGTATAATTACAACTATTTAATCTTATTTCTACAATAAATAAGAAGTTTAATCAATAATCAAACTTTCAGCCATGATTAGCCTGAATTAGGCCATATTAGAGCCGTATAGGGCCTCAACAAGGACATAAACGTAGTTTTCAAGAGCCGAGAGTAATATGACATAGTTTCTATGTACAATTATTACAAATTAACCTTGTTTCTATTGTTAATTGGGAAGTCTGATATAAAGTAAAACTTTCAGCCCCGATTAGCATGATCTAGGCCTTATAAGAGCTAATTAGGTCCCAAATAGAGAGAAAATGGGTTTTCAAGGGCTGGCAGTAGTATTATATTGTTTCTTTATACAAATACTTCTAATTAACCTTGTTTCTAGTCTTAATTGGGCAGTTTGACCAATAGTCAAATTTCAAGCCCCAATTGGCTTGATTTAGGCCTAATGCTTTAAATAGGGTCCAAATGGGGAGAAAATGTGATTTTCAAGAGCCGGGAGTACTTTTATATAGTTTCTTTATACAATTAATACTAATTAAACTTGTTATTAGTTTTAATTACGATGTTTGACCAAAAGTTAAACTTTCAGCGCCAATTGGCCTGAAGTAGACTTTAGAAGAGCCGAATAGTGCCCAAACAGGAAGGAAAACGTAGTTTTCAAGAGCCGTGAGTGGTATTATATAGTTTTTATGTACAATTTCTACTATTTAAGCTATTTTTTATTCTTTATTGAGAAGTTTGACTAAAAGTCAAACTTTCAACCCCGATTGGCCTGAACTAGGCCATACAAGAGCCGAACGGGACCCAAACGGGGAGAAAACATGGTTTTCAAGAGCCGAGAGTAATATGACATAGTTTCTATGTACAATTATTACAAATTAACCTTGTTTCTAGTGTTAATTGGGAAGTCTGATATTAAGTAAAACTTTCAGCCCCGATTGGCATGATCTAGGCCTTATAAGAGCTAATTAGGTCCCAAATAGAGAGAAAATGTGGTTTCAAGGGCTGGCAGTAGTATTATATTGTTTTCTTTATACAAATACTTCTAATTAACCTTATTTCTAGTCTTAATTGGGCAGTTTGACCAATAGTCAAATTTCAAGCCCCAATTGGCTTGATTTAGGCCTCATGCTTTAAATAGGGTCCAAATTGGGAGAAAATGTGATTTTCAAGAGCCCGGAGTACTATTATATAGTTTCTTTATACAATTAATACTAATTAAACTTGTTATTAGTTTTAATTACGAAGTTTGACCAAAAGTTAAACTTCAGCTCCAATTGGTCTGAAGTAGACCTTATAAGAGCCGAATAGTGCCCAAACAGGAAGAAAACGTAGTTTTCAAGAGCCGTGAGTGGTATTATATAGTTTTTATGTACAATTACTACTATTTAAACTAGTTTTTTATTCTTTATTGAGAAGTTTGACTCAAAGTCAAATTTTCAACCCCGATTGGCCTGAACTAGGCCATACAAGAGCCGAACGGGACCCAAACGGGGAGAAAACATGGTTTTCAAGAGCCGAAAGTAATATGACATAGTTTCTATGTACAATTATTACAAATTAACCTTGTTTCTATTGTTAATTGGGAAATCTGATATAAAGTAAAAACTTTCAGCCCCGATTGGCATGATCTAGGCCTTATAAGAGCTAATTAGGTCCCAAATAGAGAGAAAATGTGGTTTTCAAGGGCTGGCAGTAGTATTATATTGTTTCTTTATACAAATACTTCTAATTAACCTTGTTTCTAGTCTTAATTGGGCAGTTTGACCAATAGTCAAATTTCAAGCCCCAATTGGCTTGATTTAGGCCTCATGCTTTAAATAGGGTCCAAATGGGGAGAAAATGTGATTTTCAAGAGCCGGGAGTACTATTATATAGTTTCTTTATACAATTAATACTAATTAAACTTGTTTTAGTTTAATTACGAAGTTTGACCAAAAGTTAAACTTTCAGCTCCAATTGGCCTGAAGTATACCTTATAAGAGCCGAATAGTGCCCAAACAGGAAGAAAAACGTAGTTTTCAAGAGCCGTGAGTGGTATTATATAGTTTTTATGTACAATTATTACTATTTAAACTAGTTTTTATTCTTTATTTAGAAGTTTGACTAAAAGTCAAACTTTCAACCCCGATTGGCCTGAACTAGGCCAAATAAGAGCCGAACGGGACCCAAACGGAGAGAAAACATGGTTTTCAAGAGCCGAGAGTAATATGACTTAGTTTCTATGTACAATTATTACAAATTAATCTTGTTTCTAGTGTTAATTGGGAAGTCTGATATAAAGTAAAACTTTCAGCCCCGATTGGCATTATCTAGGCCTTATAAGAGCTAATTAGGTCCCAAATAGAGAGAAAATGTGGTTTTCAAGGGCTGGCAGTAGTATTATATTGTTTCTTTATACAAATACTTCTAATTAACCTTGTTTCTAGTCTTAATTGGGCAGTTTGACCAATAGTCAAATTTCAAGCCCCAATGGCTTGATTTAGGACTCATGCTTTAAATAGGGTCCAAATAGGGAGAAAATGTGATTTTCAAGAGCCGGTAGTACTATTATATAGTTTCTTTATACAATTAATACTAATTAAACTTGTTTTTAGTTTTAATTACGAAGTTTGACCAAAAGTTAAACTTTTAGCTCCAATTGGCCTGAAGTAGACCTTATAAGAGCCGAATAGTGCCCAAACAGGAAGAAAACGTAGTTTTCAAGAACCGTGAGTGGTATTATATAGTTTTTATGTACAATTACTATTATTTAAACTAGTTTTTTATTCTTTTGAGAAGTTTGACTAAAAGTCAAACTTTCAACCCCGATTGGCCTGAACTAGGCCATACAAGAGCCGAACGAACGGGACCCAAACAGGGAGAAAACATGATTTTCAAGAGCCGAGATTAATTTTACTAAGTTTCTGCATATAAATACAACTAATTAACCTTATTTCTAGTCTTAATAGAGAAATTTGACCAAAAGTATAACTTTCAGCCTTGATTGGCCTGAACTAGACCTTATAAGAGGCAAATAAGGCTCAAATAGAGAGAAAACATAGATTTCAAGAGCCGTGAGTGGTATTATTTAGTTTCTATGTACAATTACTACTAATTAAACTTGTTCTTTATCTAATTGAGACATTTAAATAAAACTCAAACTTTCAGCTGTTAATGACCTGAATTAGGCCTTTTAAGAGCCGAAAAGGGCCCAAACGTGGTTTTCAAGAGTCAGAATTAATATTACATAATTCTATGTACGATTATCGCTATTTAACCTTTTTCTACTCTGAATTGAGATGTTTAAATAAAAATCAAACTTTTACCCCGACCAGTGTGGTTAAGGCTTATTCGAGCCGTGTAGGGCCAAAAACAGAGAGAAAAATGTAGTTTTCAAGGTCCGGGAGTAGTATCACATAGTTTCTATGTACAGTTGCTACTAATTAACTTTATTTCTAGTCTTTATATGAATACTTGTTCTAAATAATACTTTCTGCTCCAATTGGCATGATTTAGGCCTTATAAGAGGCGAATAAGGTCTAAATGGGGAGAAAACATGATTTTCAAAAGCTGAGAGTGGTATTACATAGTTTCTATATGCAAATATTATTAATTAAACTTGATTTTACTCTAAATTAGGAAGTTTGACCAAAATCTTACTTCAGTCCAGATTGGCCTGAACAAGGGCTTATTAGAGCCGTATAGGGCCTAAACGAGGAGAAAATATGGTTTTCAAGAGCAGGGAGTGGCATTATGTAGTTTTATATATGATACTTCTAACTAAACTTTTTATTACTCTAAATTCAGATGTTTGACCAAAAGTCAAACTTTCAGTCCCGATTGGCCTGAAATACGGCTAATTAGAGATGAATAGGGCCGAAATAGGGAAAAGGTGGTTTTTAAGAGTTGAGAGTAGTATTACATAGTTTCTACAAACAATTACTACTAATTAATTTTATTTCTATTCTTAATTGGGATGTTTGCCTAAAACTCAAACTTTCAACCCCGATTGGCCTGAACTAGGCCCTGTTAAGAGTCGATGGGTCCAAACAAAAAGAAAACATGGTTTTCAAGAGCCGAGAGTGGTATTACATAGTTTCTATGTACAAACTACTAATAATTTAACTTGTTCTTATTCTTAATTAGGAAGTTTGACCAAAACACAAACTTTCAGCCCCGATTGGTCTGAATTAAGCCCTATTATAAGAGCCGAATAGGGCCTAAACTGGGAGAAAATGTGGTTTTCAAGAGTCGGGGGTAGCATAACATAGTTTCTATGTATGATTACTACTAATTAAACTTGGTTCCACTCTAAATGGGAAGTTTGATTAAAAAGCAAACTTTCAGCCCTAATGGCCTGAAGTAGGCCTTATTAGAGCCGAATTGGGCCAAAACAAGGAGAAAATATAGTTTTCAAAAGCTAGAAGTAGTATTATATAGTTTCTATGAACATTTATTGCTAGTTAACTATGTTTCTAATCTTAATTAATATTTGGATCCAAAATCAAACTTTCATCCTTATTGGCCTGAACTGGGCCCATATAAAAGACAAAAAAGGGCCCAAATGGGGGAAAAAAGTGATTTTCAAGAGCTGGAGTGCTATTACACATTGTTAATGTACAATTAATACTAATTAAATTAATTTTAGCCTTAATTAGGAAGTTTGACCAAAAATTAACTTTTCAGCCCCGATTAGCTTAAACACTAGGCTTTATTAAAGCCGAATAGGCCCAAACAGAGAGAAAACGTGATTTTTCAGGAGCCAAGAGTAGTATTACATAGTATCTTTGTAGAATTACTACTAATTAAACTTGTTTATAGTCAGTTTTTGTGTATAATTATGTGTATAATTACAACTATTTAATCTTATTTCTACAATAAATTAAGAAGTTTAATCAATAATCAAACTTTCAGCCATGATTAGCCTGAATTAGGCCATATTAGAGCCGTATAGGGCCTCAACAAGACATAAACGTAGTTTTCAAGAGCCGAGAGTAATATGACATAGTTTATATGTACAATTATTACAAATTAACCTTGTTTCTATTGTTAATTGCGAAGTCTGATATAAAGTAAAACTTTCAGCCCCGATTAGCATGATCTAGGCCTTATAAGAGCTAATTAGGTCCTAAATAGAGAGAAAATGTGGTTTTCAAGGGCTGGCAGTAGTATTATATTGTTTTTTTATACAAATACTTCTAATTAACCTTGTTTCTAGTCTTAATTGGGCAGTTTGACCAATAGTCAAATTTCAATCCCCATTTGGCTTGATTTAGGCCTAATGCTTTAAATAGGGTCCAAATGGGGAGAAAATGTGATTTTCAAGAGCCGGGAGTACTTTTATATAGTTTCTTTATACAATTAATACTAATTAAACTTGTTATTAGTTTTCATTACGATGTTTGACCAAAAGTTAAACTTTCAGCGCCAATTGGCCTGAAGTAGACTTTAGAAGAGCCGAATAGTGCCCAAACAGGAAGAAAACGTAGTTTTCAAGAGCCGTGAGTGGTATTATATAGTTTTTATGTACAATTACTACAATTTAAGATATTTTTTTATTCTTTATTGAGAAGTTTGACTAAAAGTCAAACTTTCAACCCCGATTGGCCTGAACTAGGCCATACAGGAGCCGAACGGGACCCAAACGGGGAGAAAACATGGTTTTCAAGAGCCGAGAGTGATATGACATAGTTTCTATGTATAATTATTACAAATTAACCTTGTTTCTAGCGTTAATTGGGAAGTCTGATATAAAGTAAAACTTTCAGCCCCGATGGCATGATCTACGCCTTATAAGAGCTAATTAGGTCCCAAATAGAGAGAAAATGTGTTTTCAAGGGCTGGCTGTAGTATTATATTGTTTCTTTATACAAATACTTCTAATTAACCTTGTTTCTAGTCTTAATTGGGCAGTTTGACCAATAGTCAAATTTCAAGCCCCAATTGGCTTGATTTAGGCCTCATGCTTTAAATAGGGTCCAAATTGGGAGAAAATGTGATTTTCAAGAGCCCGGAGTACTATTATATAGTTTCTTTATACAATTAATATTAATTAAACTTGTTATTAGTTTTAATTACGAAGTTTGACCAAAAGTTAAACTTTCAGCTCCAATTGGCCTGAAGTAGACCTTATAAGAGCCGAATAGTGCCCAAACAGGAAGAAAACGTAGTTTTCAAGAGCCGTGAGTGGTATTATATAGTTTTTATGTACAATTACTACTATTTAAACTAGTTTTTTATTCTTTATTGAGAAGTTTGACTAAAAGTCAAACTTTCAACCCCGATTGGCCTGATTTAGGCCATACAAGAGCCGAACGGGATCCGAACGAAGAGAAAACATGGTTTTTCAAGAGCCGAGAGTAATATGACATAGTTTCTATGTACAATTATTACAAATTAACCTTGTTTCTAGTGTTAATTGGGAAGTCTGATATAAAGTAAAACTTTCAGCCCCGAATTGTGCCCAAACAGGAAGAAAAAGTTGTTTTCAAGAGCCGTGAGTGGTATTATATAGTTTTTAGGTACAATTACTACTATTTAAACTAGTTTTTTATTCTTTATTGAGAAGTTTGACTAAAAGTCAAACTTTCAACCCCGATTGGCCTGATTTAGGCCATACAAGAGCCGAACGGAGAGAAAACATGTTTTCAAGAGCCGAGAGTAATATGACATAGTTTCTATGTACAATTATTACAAATTAATCTTGTTTCTAGTGTTAATTGGGAAGTATGATATAAAGTAAACTTTCAGCCCCGATTGGCCTGATCTAGGCCTTATTATAAGAGCTAATTATGTCTCAAATAGAGAGAAAATGTGGTTTTCAAGGGCTGGCAGTAGTATTATATTGTTTCTTTATACAAATACTTCTAATTAACCTTATTTCTAGTCTTAATTGGGCAGTTTGACCAATAGTCAAATTTCAAGCCCCATTGGCTTGATTTAGGCCTCATGCTTAAATAGGGTCCAAATGGGGAGAAAATGTGATTTTTAAGAGCCGGGAGTACTATTATAGTTTCTTTATACAATTAATACTAATTAAACTTGTTTTTTAGTTTTAATTACGAAGTTTGACAAAAGTTAAACTTTCAGCTCCAATTGGCCTGAAGTAGACCTTATAAGAGCCGAATAGTGCCCAAACAGGAAGAAAACGTAGTTTTCAAGAGCCGTGAGTGGTATTATATAGTTTTTATGTACAATTACTACTATTTAAACTAGTTTTTTATTCTTTATTGAGAAGTTTGACTAAAAGTCAAACTATCAACCCCGATTGGCCTGAACTAGGCCATAAAGAGCCGAACGGGTCCCAAACGGAGAGAAAACATGGTTTTCAAGAGCCGATAGTAATATGACATAGTTTCTATGTACAATTATTACAAATTAACTTATTTTCTAGTGTTATTGGGAAGTCTGATATAAAGTAAAACTTTCAGCCCCGATTGGCATGATCTAGGCCATATAAGAGCTAATTAGGTCCCAAATAGAGAGAAAATGTGGTTTTCAAGGGCTTGCAGTTGTATTATATTGTTTCTTTATACAAATACTTCTAATTAACCTTGTTTCTAGTCTTAATTAGGCAGTTTAACCAATAGTCAAATTTCAAGCCACAATTGGCTTGATTTACGCCTCATGCTTTAAATAGGGTCCAAATGGGGAGAAAATGTGATTTTCAAGAGCCAGGAGTACTATTATATAGTTTCTTTATACAATTAATACTAATTAAACTTGTTTTTAGTTTTAATTATGAAGTTTGACCAAAAGTTAAACTTTCAGCTCCAATTGGCCTGAAGTAGACCTTATAAGAGCCGAATAGTGCCCAAATAGGAAGAAAACGTAGTTTTCAAGAGCCGTGAGTGGTATTATATAGTTTTTATGTACAATTACTACTATTTAAACTACTTTTTTATTCTTTATTGAGAAGTTTGACTAAAAGTCAAACTTTCAACCCCGATTGTCCTGAACTAGGCATAGGCCATACAAGAGCCGAACGGGATCCAAACGGGGAGAAAACATGATTTTCAAGAGCTGAGATTAATATTAATTAGTTTCTGCATATAAATACTACTAATTAACCTTATTTCTAGTCTTAATAGAGAAATTTGACCAAAAGTACAACTTTCAGCCTTAATTGGCCTGAATTAGACCTTATAAGAGGCAAATAAGGCTCAAATTGAGAGAAAACTTAGTTTTCAAGAGTCGTGAGTGGTATTATATTTTCTATGTACAATTACTACTAATTAAACTTGTTCTTTATCTTAATTGAGACATTTAAATAAAACTCAAACTTTCAGCTGTTAATGACCTGAATTAGGCCTTTTAAGAGCCGAAAAGGGCCCAAACGTGGTTTTCAAGAGTCAGAATTAATATTACATAATTTCTATGTACGATTATCGCTATTTAACCTTTTTTCTACTCTGAATTGAGATGTTTAAATAAAATCAATCTTTTAACCCCGACCGGTATGGTTAAGGCTTATTCGAGCCGTGTAGGGCCAAAAACAGGGAGAAAAATGTAGTTTTCAAGGTCCAGGAGTAGTATCACATAGTTTCTATGTACAGTTGCTACTAATTAACTTTATTTCTAGTCTTTATATGAATACTTGTTCTAAATAATACTTTCTGCTCCAATTGGCATGATTTAGGCCTTATAAGAGGCGAATAAGGTCTAAATGGGGAGAAAACATGATTTTCAAAAGTTGAGAGTGGTATTATATAGTTTCTATATGCAAATATTATTAATTAAACTTGATTTTACTCTAAATTAGGAAGTTTGACCAAAAATCTTACTTTCAGTCCAGATTGGCCTGAACAAGGGCTTATTAGAGTCGTATAGGGCCTAAACGAGGAGAAAATATGGTTTTCAAGAGCGGGGAGTGGCATTATGTAGTTTCTATATATGATACTTCTAACTAAACTTTTTATTACTCTAAATTCAGATGTTTGACCAAAAGTCAAACTTTCAGTCCCGATTGGCCTGAAATACGGCTAATTAGAGATGAATAGGGCCGAAATAGGGAAAAGGTGGTTTTTAAGAGTTGAGAGTAGTATTACATAGTTTCTACAAACAATTACTACTAATTAATTTTATTTCTATTCTTAATTGGGATGTTTGCCTAAAAGTCAAACTTTCAACCCCGATTGGCCTGAACTAGGCCCTGTTAAGAGTCGATGGGTCCAAACAAAAAGAAAACATGGTTTTCAAGAGCCGAGAGTGGTATTACATAGTTTCTATGTACAACTACTAATAATTTAACTTGTTCTTATTCTTAATTAGGAAGTTTGACCAAAACACAAACTTTCAGCCCCGATTGGTCTGAATTAAGCCCTATTATAAGAGCCGAATAGGGCCTAAACTGGGAGAAAATGTGGTTTTCAAGAGTAGGGGGTAGCATAACATAGTTTCTATGTATGATTACTACTAATTAAACTTGGTTCCACTCTAAATTGGGAAGTTTGATTAAAAATCAAACTTTCAGCCCTAATTGGCCTGAAGTAGGCCTTATTAGAGCCGAATTGGGCCAAAACAAGGAGAAAATATAGTTTTCAAAAGCTAGAAGTAGTATTATATAGTTTCTATGAACATTTACTGCTAGTTAACTATGTTTCTAATCTTAATATATTTTGGATCCAAAATCAAACTTTCATCCCTTATTGGCCTGAACTGGGCCATATAAAAGACAAAAAGGGCCCAAATGGGGGAAAAAAGTGATTTTCAAGAGCTGGAGTGCTATTACACATTGTTAATATACAATTACTACTAATTAAACTAATTTTTAGCCTTAATTAGGAAGTTTGACCAAAAATTAACTTTTCAGCCCCGATTAGCTTAAACACTAGGCTTTATTAAAGCCGAATAGGGCCCAAACAGAGAGAAAATGTGATTTTTCAGGAGCCAAGAGTAGTATTACATAGTATCTTTGTAGAATTACTACTAATTAAACTAGTTTATAGTCAGTTTTTGTGTATAATTATGTGTATAATTACAACTATTTAATCTTATTTCTACAATAAATTAAGAAGTTTAATCAATAATCAAACTTTCAGCCATGATTAGCCTGAATTAGGCCATATTAGAGCCGTATAGGGCCTCAACAAGACATAACGTAGTTTTCAAGAGCCGAGAGTAATATGACATAGTTTCTATGTACAATTATTACAAATTAACCTTGTTTCTATTGTTAATTGGGAAGTCTGATATAAAGTAAAACTTTCAGCCCCGATTAGCATGATCTAGGCCTTATAAGAGCTAATTAGGTCCCAAATAGAGAGAAAATGTGGTTTTCAAGGGCTGGCAGTAGTATTATATTGTTTCTTTATACAAATACTTCTAATTAACCTTGTTTCTAGTCTTAATTGGGCAGTTTGACCAATAGTCAAATTTCAAGCCCCAATTGGCTTGATTTAGGCCTAATGCTTTAAATAGGGTCCAAATGGGGAGAAAATGTGATTTTCAAGAGCCGGGAGTACTTTTATATAGTTTCTTTATACAATTAATACTAATTAAACTTGTTATTAGTTTTAATTACGATGTTTGACCAAAAGTTAAACTTT
Source organism: Agave tequilana (assembly GCA_038442645.1). Lineage (NCBI taxonomy): Eukaryota > Viridiplantae > Streptophyta > Magnoliopsida > Asparagales > Asparagaceae > Agave > Agave tequilana. The sequence continues at coordinate 47,068 of JAVJIF010034854.1, read as the reverse complement.
CAGCGCCAATTGGCCTGAAGTAGACTTTAGAAGAGCCGAATAGTGCCCAAACAGGAAGAAAACGTAGTTTTCAAGAGCCGTGAGTGGTATTATATAGTTTTTATGTACAATTTCTACTATTTAAGCTATTTTTTATTCTTTATTGAGAAGTTTGACTAAAAGTCAAACTTTCAACCCCGATTGGCCTGAACTAGGCCATACAAGAGCCGAACGGGACCCAAACGGGGAGAAAACATGGTTTTCAAGAGCCGAGAGTAATATGACATAGTTTCTATGTACAATTATTACAAATTAACCTTGTTTCTAGTGTTAATTGGGAAGTCTGATATTAAGTAAAACTTTCAGCCCCGATTGGCATGATCTAGGCCTTATAAGAGCTAATTAGGTCCCAAATAGAGAGAAAATGTGGTTTTCAAGGGCTGGCAGTAGTATTATATTGTTTCTTTATACAAATACTTCTAATTAACCTTATTTCTAGTCTTAATTGGGCAGTTTGACCAATAGTCAAATTTCAAGCCCCAATTGGCTTGATTTAGGCCTCATGCTTTAAATAGGGTCCAAATTGGGAGAAAATGTGATTTTCAAGAGCCCGGAGTACTATTATATAGTTTCTTTATACAATTAATACTAATTAAACTTGTTATTAGTTTTAATTACGAAGTTTGACCAAAAGTTAAACTTTCAGCTCCAATTGGTCTGAAGTAGACCTTATAAGAGCCGAATAGTGCCCAAACAGGAAGAAAACGTAGTTTTCAAGAGCCGTGAGTGGTATTATATAGTTTTTATGTACAATTACTACTATTTAAACTAGTTTTTTATTCTTTATTGAGAAGTTTGACTCAAAGTCAAATTTTCAACCCCGATTGGCCTGAACTAGGCCATACAAGAGCCGAACGGGACCCAAACGGGGAGAAAACATGGTTTTCAAGAGCCGAAAGTAATATGACATAGTTTCTATGTACAATTATTACAAATTAACCTTGTTTCTATTGTTAATTGGGAAATCTGATATAAAGTAAAACTTTCAGCCCCGATTGGCATGATCTAGGCCTTACAAGAGCTAATTAGGTCCCAAATAGAGAGAAAATGTGGTTTTCAAGGGCTGGCAGTAGTATTATATTGTTTCTTTATACAAATACTTCTAATTAACCTTGTTTCTAGTCTTAATTGGGCAGTTTGACCAATAGTCAAATTTCAAGCCCCAATTGGCTTGATTTAGGCCTCATGCTTTAAATAGGGTCCAAATGGGGAGAAAATGTGATTTTCAAGAGCCGGGAGTACTATTATATAGTTTCTTTATACAATTAATACTAATTAAACTTGTTTTAGTTTTAATTACGAAGTTTGACCAAAAGTTAAACTTTCAGCTCCAATTGGCCTGAAGTATACCTTATAAGAGCCGAATAGTGCCCAAACAGGAAGAAAACGTAGTTTTCAAGAGCCGTGAGTGGTATTATATAGTTTTTATGTACAATTATTACTATTTAAACTAGTTTTTTATTCTTTATTTAGAAGTTTGACTAAAAGTCAAACTTTCAACCCCGATTGGCCTGAACTAGGCCAAATAAGAGCCGAACGGGACCCAAACGGAGAGAAAACATGGTTTTCAAGAGCCGAGAGTAATATGACTTAGTTTCTATGTACAATTATTACAAATTAATCTTGTTTCTAGTGTTAATTGGGAAGTCTGATATAAAGTAAAACTTTCAGCCCCGATTGGCATTATCTAGGCCTTATAAGAGCTAATTAGGTCCCAAATAGAGAGAAAATGTGGTTTTCAAGGGCTGGCAGTAGTATTATATTGTTTCTTTATACAAATACTTCTAATTAACCTTGTTTCTAGTCTTAATTGGGCAGTTTGACCAATAGTCAAATTTCAAGCCCCAATTGGCTTGATTTAGGACTCATGCTTTAAATAGGGTCCAAATAGGGAGAAAATGTGATTTTCAAGAGCCGGTAGTACTATTATATAGTTTCTTTATACAATTAATACTAATTAAACTTGTTTTTAGTTTTAATTACGAAGTTTGACCAAAAGTTAAACTTTTAGCTCCAATTGGCCTGAAGTAGACCTTATAAGAGCCGAATAGTGCCCAAACAGGAAGAAAACGTAGTTTTCAAGAACCGTGAGTGGTATTATATAGTTTTTATGTACAATTACTATTATTTAAACTAGTTTTTTATTCTTTATTGAGAAGTTTGACTAAAAGTCAAACTTTCAACCCCGATTGGCCTGAACTAGGCCATACAAGAGCCGAACGAACGGGACCCAAACAGGGAGAAAACATGATTTTCAAGAGCCGAGATTAATTTTACTAAGTTTCTGCATATAAATACAACTAATTAACCTTATTTCTAGTCTTAATAGAGAAATTTGACCAAAAGTATAACTTTCAGCCTTGATTGGCCTGAACTAGACCTTATAAGAGGCAAATAAGGCTCAAATAGAGAGAAAACATAGATTTCAAGAGCCGTGAGTGGTATTATTTAGTTTCTATGTACAATTACTACTAATTAAACTTGTTCTTTATCTTAATTGAGACATTTAAATAAAACTCAAACTTTCAGCTGTTAATGACCTGAATTAGGCCTTTTAAGAGCCGAAAAGGGCCCAAACGTGGTTTTCAAGAGTCAGAATTAATATTACATAATTTCTATGTACGATTATCGCTATTTAACCTTTTTTCTACTCTGAATTGAGATGTTTAAATAAAAATCAAACTTTTAACCCCGACCAGTGTGGTTAAGGCTTATTCGAGCCGTGTAGGGCCAAAAACAGAGAGAAAAATGTAGTTTTCAAGGTCCGGGAGTAGTATCACATAGTTTCTATGTACAGTTGCTACTAATTAACTTTATTTCTAGTCTTTATATGAATACTTGTTCTAAATAATACTTTCTGCTCCAATTGGCATGATTTAGGCCTTATAAGAGGCGAATAAGGTCTAAATGGGGAGAAAACATGATTTTCAAAAGCTGAGAGTGGTATTACATAGTTTCTATATGCAAATATTATTAATTAAACTTGATTTTACTCTAAATTAGGAAGTTTGACCAAAAATCTTACTTCAGTCCAGATTGGCCTGAACAAGGGCTTATTAGAGCCGTATAGGGCCTAAACGAGGAGAAAATATGGTTTTCAAGAGCAGGGAGTGGCATTATGTAGTTTCTATATATGATACTTCTAACTAAACTTTTTATTACTCTAAATTCAGATGTTTGACCAAAAGTCAAACTTTCAGTCCCGATTGGCCTGAAATACGGCTAATTAGAGATGAATAGGGCCGAAATAGGGAAAAGGTGGTTTTTAAGAGTTGAGAGTAGTATTACATAGTTTCTACAAACAATTACTACTAATTAATTTTATTTCTATTCTTAATTGGGATGTTTGCCTAAAAGTCAAACTTTCAACCCCGATTGGCCTGAACTAGGCCCTGTTAAGAGTCGATGGGTCCAAACAAAAAGAAAACATGGTTTTCAAGAGCCGAGAGTGGTATTACATAGTTTCTATGTACAACTACTAATAATTTAACTTGTTCTTATTCTTAATTAGGAAGTTTGACCAAAACACAAACTTTCAGCCCCGATTGGTCTGAATTAAGCCCTATTATAAGAGCCGAATAGGGCCTAAACTGGGAGAAAATGTGGTTTTCAAGAGTCGGGGGTAGCATAACATAGTTTCTATGTATGATTACTACTAATTAAACTTGGTTCCACTCTAAATTGGGAAGTTTGATTAAAAAGCAAACTTTCAGCCCTAATTGGCCTGAAGTAGGCCTTATTAGAGCCGAATTGGGCCAAAACAAGGAGAAAATATAGTTTTCAAAAGCTAGAAGTAGTATTATATAGTTTCTATGAACATTTACTGCTAGTTAACTATGTTTCTAATCTTAATTAATATTTTGGATCCAAAATCAAACTTTCATCCCTTATTGGCCTGAACTGGGCCCATATAAAAGACAAAAAGGGCCCAAATGGGGGAAAAAAGTGATTTTCAAGAGCTGGAGTGCTATTACACATTGTTAATGTACAATTAATACTAATTAAATTAATTTTTAGCCTTAATTAGGAAGTTTGACCAAAAATTAACTTTTCAGCCCCGATTAGCTTAAACACTAGGCTTTATTAAAGCCGAATAGGGCCCAAACAGAGAGAAAACGTGATTTTTCAGGAGCCAAGAGTAGTATTACATAGTATCTTTGTAGAATTACTACTAATTAAACTTGTTTATAGTCAGTTTTTGTGTATAATTATGTGTATAATTACAACTATTTAATCTTATTTCTACAATAAATTAAGAAGTTTAATCAATAATCAAACTTTCAGCCATGATTAGCCTGAATTAGGCCATATTAGAGCCGTATAGGGCCTCAACAAGACATAAACGTAGTTTTCAAGAGCCGAGAGTAATATGACATAGTTTATATGTACAATTATTACAAATTAACCTTGTTTCTATTGTTAATTGCGAAGTCTGATATAAAGTAAAACTTTCAGCCCCGATTAGCATGATCTAGGCCTTATAAGAGCTAATTAGGTCCTAAATAGAGAGAAAATGTGGTTTTCAAGGGCTGGCAGTAGTATTATATTGTTTTTTTATACAAATACTTCTAATTAACCTTGTTTCTAGTCTTAATTGGGCAGTTTGACCAATAGTCAAATTTCAATCCCCATTTGGCTTGATTTAGGCCTAATGCTTTAAATAGGGTCCAAATGGGGAGAAAATGTGATTTTCAAGAGCCGGGAGTACTTTTATATAGTTTCTTTATACAATTAATACTAATTAAACTTGTTATTAGTTTTCATTACGATGTTTGACCAAAAGTTAAACTTTCAGCGCCAATTGGCCTGAAGTAGACTTTAGAAGAGCCGAATAGTGCCCAAACAGGAAGAAAACGTAGTTTTCAAGAGCCGTGAGTGGTATTATATAGTTTTTATGTACAATTACTACAATTTAAGATATTTTTTATTCTTTATTGAGAAGTTTGACTAAAAGTCAAACTTTCAACCCCGATTGGCCTGAACTAGGCCATACAGGAGCCGAACGGGACCCAAACGGGGAGAAAACATGGTTTTCAAGAGCCGAGAGTGATATGACATAGTTTCTATGTATAATTATTACAAATTAACCTTGTTTCTAGCGTTAATTGGGAAGTCTGATATAAAGTAAAACTTTCAGCCCCGATTGGCATGATCTACGCCTTATAAGAGCTAATTAGGTCCCAAATAGAGAGAAAATGTGGTTTTCAAGGGCTGGCTGTAGTATTATATTGTTTCTTTATACAAATACTTCTAATTAACCTTGTTTCTAGTCTTAATTGGGCAGTTTGACCAATAGTCAAATTTCAAGCCCCAATTGGCCTGATTTAGGCCTCATGCTTTAAATAGGGTCCAAATTGGGAGAAAATGTGATTTTCAAGAGCCCGGAGTACTATTATATAGTTTCTTTATACAATTAATATTAATTAAACTTGTTATTAGTTTTAATTACGAAGTTTGACCAAAAGTTAAACTTTCAGCTCCAATTGGCCTGAAGTAGACCTTATAAGAGCCGAATAGTGCCCAAACAGGAAGAAAACGTAGTTTTCAAGAGCCGTGAGTGGTATTATATAGTTTTTATGTACAATTACTACTATTTAAACTAGTTTTTTATTCTTTATTGAGAAGTTTGACTAAAAGTCAAACTTTCAACCCCGATTGGCCTGATTTAGGCCATACAAGAGCCGAACGGGATCCGAACGAAGAGAAAACATGGTTTTTCAAGACCGAGAGTAATATGACATAGTTTCTATGTACAATTATTACAAATTAACCTTGTTTCTAGTGTTAATTGGGAAGTCTGATATAAAGTAAAACTTTCAGCCCCGAATTGTGCCCAAACAGGAAGAAAAAGTTGTTTTCAAGAGCCGTGAGTGGTATTATATAGTTTTTAGGTACAATTACTACTATTTAAACTAGTTTTTTATTCTTTATTGAGAAGTTTGACTAAAAGTCAAACTTTCAACCCCGATTGGCCTGATTTAGGCCATACAAGAGCCGAACGGAGAGAAAACATGGTTTTTCAAGAGCCGAGAGTAATATGACATAGTTTCTATGTACAATTATTACAAATTAACCTTGTTTCTAGTGTTAATTGGGAAGTATGATATAAAGTAAAACTTTCAGCCCCGATTGGCCTGATCTAGGCCTTATTATAAGAGCTAATTATGTCTCAAATAGAGAGAAAATGTGGTTTTCAAGGGCTGGCAGTAGTATTATATTGTTTCTTTATACAAATACTTCTAATTAACTTTATTTCTAGTCTTAATTGGGCAGTTTGACCAATAGTCAAATTTCAAGCCCCAATTGGCTTGATTTAGGCCTCATGCTTTAAATAGGGTCCAAATGGGGAGAAAATGTGATTTTTAAGAGCCGGGAGTACTATTATAGTTTCTTTATACAATTAATACTAATTAAACTTGTTTTTAGTTTTAATTACGAAGTTTGACCAAAAGTTAAACTTTCAGCTCCAATTGGCCTGAAGTAGACCTTATAAGAGCCGAATAGTGCCCAAACAGGAAGAAAACGTAGTTTTCAAGAGCCGTGAGTGGTATTATATAGTTTTTATGTACAATTACTACTATTTAAACTAGTTTTTTATTCTTTATTGAGAAGTTTGACTAAAAGTCAAACTATCAACCCCGATTGGCCTGAACTAGGCCATAAAGAGCCGAACGGGTCCCAAACGGAGAGAAAATATGGTTTTCAAGAGCCGATAGTAATATGACATAGTTTCTATGTACAATTATTACAAATTAACCTTATTTCTAGTGTTAATTGGGAAGTCTGATATAAAGTAAAACTTTCAGCCCCGATTGGCATGATCTAGGCCATATAAGAGCTAATTAGGTCCCAAATAGAGAGAAAATGTGGTTTTCAAGGGCTTGCAGTTGTATTATATTGTTTCTTTATACAAATACTTCTAATTAACCTTGTTTCTAGTCTTAATTAGGCAGTTTAACCAATAGTCAAATTTCAAGCCACAATTGGCTTGATTTAAGCCTCATGCTTTAAATAGGGTCCAAATGGGGAGAAAATGTGATTTTCAAGAGCCAGGAGTACTATTATATAGTTTCTTTATACAATTAATACTAATTAAACTTGTTTTTAGTTTTAATTATGAAGTTTGACCAAAAGTTAAACTTTCAGCTCCAATTGGCCTGAAGTAGACCTTATAAGAGCCGAATAGTGCCCAAATAGGAAGAAAACGTAGTTTTCAAGAGCCGTGAGTGGTATTATATAGTTTTTATGTACAATTACTACTATTTAAACTACTTTTTTATTCTTTATTGAGAAGTTTGACTAAAAGTCAAACTTTCAACCCCGATTGTCCTGAACTAGGCATAGGCCATACAAGAGCCGAACGGGATCCAAACGGGGAGAAAACATGATTTTCAAGAGCTGAGATTAATATTAATTAGTTTCTGCATATAAATACTACTAATTAACCTTATTTCTAGTCTTAATAGAGAAATTTGACCAAAAGTACAACTTTCAGCCTTAATTGGCCTGAATTAGACCTTATAAGAGGCAAATAAGGCTCAAATTGAGAGAAAACTTAGTTTTCAAGAGTCGTGAGTGGTATTATATAGTTTCTATGTACAATTACTACTAATTAAACTTGTTCTTTATCTTAATTGAGACATTTAAATAAAACTCAAACTTTCAGCTGTTAATGACCTGAATTAGGCCTTTTAAGAGCCGAAAAGGGCCCAAACGTGGTTTTCAAGAGTCAGAATTAATATTACATAATTTCTATGTACGATTATCGCTATTTAACCTTTTTTCTACTCTGAATTGAGATGTTTAAATAAAAATCAATCTTTTAACCCCGACCGGTATGGTTAAGGCTTATTCGAGCCGTGTAGGGCCAAAAACAGGGAGAAAAATGTAGTTTTCAAGGTCCAGGAGTAGTATCACATAGTTTCTATGTACAGTTGCTACTAATTAACTTTATTTCTAGTCTTTATATGAATACTTGTTCTAAATAATACTTTCTGCTCCAATTGGCATGATTTAGGCCTTATAAGAGGCGAATAAGGTCTAAATGGGGAGAAAACATGATTTTCAAAAGTTGAGAGTGGTATTATATAGTTTCTATATGCAAATATTATTAATTAAACTTGATTTTACTCTAAATTAGGAAGTTTGACCAAAAATCTTACTTTCAGTCCAGATTGGCCTGAACAAGGGCTTATTAGAGTCGTATAGGGCCTAAACGAGGAGAAAATATGGTTTTCAAGAGCGGGGAGTGGCATTATGTAGTTTCTATATATGATACTTCTAACTAAACTTTTTATTACTCTAAATTCAGATGTTTGACCAAAAGTCAAACTTTCAGTCCCGATTGGCCTGAAATACGGCTAATTAGAGATGAATAGGGCCGAAATAGGGAAAAGGTGGTTTTTAAGAGTTGAGAGTAGTATTACATAGTTTCTACAAACAATTACTACTAATTAATTTTATTTCTATTCTTAATTGGGATGTTTGCCTAAAAGTCAAACTTTCAACCCCGATTGGCCTGAACTAGGCCCTGTTAAGAGTCGATGGGTCCAAACAAAAAGAAAACATGGTTTTCAAGAGCCGAGAGTGGTATTACATAGTTTCTATGTACAACTACTAATAATTTAACTTGTTCTTATTCTTAATTAGGAAGTTTGACCAAAACACAAACTTTCAGCCCCGATTGGTCTGAATTAAGCCCTATTATAAGAGCCGAATAGGGCCTAAACTGGGAGAAAATGTGGTTTTCAAGAGTAGGGGGTAGCATAACATAGTTTCTATGTATGATTACTACTAATTAAACTTGGTTCCACTCTAAATTGGGAAGTTTGATTAAAAATCAAACTTTCAGCCCTAATTGGCCTGAAGTAGGCCTTATTAGAGCCGAATTGGGCCAAAACAAGGAGAAAATATAGTTTTCAAAAGCTAGAAGTAGTATTATATAGTTTCTATGAACATTTACTGCTAGTTAACTATGTTTCTAATCTTAATTAATATTTTGGATCCAAAATCAAACTTTCATCCCTTATTGGCCTGAACTGGGCCATATAAAAGACAAAAAGGGCCCAAATGGGGGAAAAAGTGATTTTCAAGAGCTGGAGTGCTATTACACATTGTTAATATACAATTACTACTAATTAAACTAATTTTTAGCCTTAATTAGGAAGTTTGACCAAAAATTAACTTTTCAGCCCCGATTAGCTTAAACACTAGGCTTTATTAAAGCCGAATAGGGCCCAAACAGAGAGAAAATGTGATTTTTCAGGAGCCAAGAGTAGTATTACATAGTATCTTTGTAGAATTACTACTAATTAAACTAGTTTATAGTCAGTTTTTGTGTATAATTATGTGTATAATTACAACTATTTAATCTTATTTCTACAATAAATTAAGAAGTTTAATCAATAATCAAACTTTCAGCCATGATTAGCCTGAATTAGGCCATATTAGAGCCGTATAGGGCCTCAACAAGACATAAACGTAGTTTTCAAGAGCCGAGAGTAATATGACATAGTTTCTATGTACAATTATTACAAATTAACCTTGTTTCTATTGTTAATTGGGAAGTCTGATATAAAGTAAAACTTTCAGCCCCGATTAGCATGATCTAGGCCTTATAAGAGCTAATTAGGTCCCAAATAGAGAGAAAATGTGGTTTTCAAGGGCTGGCAGTAGTATTATATTGTTTCTTTATACAAATACTTCTAATTAACCTTGTTTCTAGTCTTAATTGGGCAGTTTGACCAATAGTCAAATTTCAAGCCCCAATTGGCTTGATTTAGGCCTAATGCTTTAAATAGGGTCCAAATGGGGAGAAAATGTGATTTTCAAGAGCCGGGAGTACTTTTATATAGTTTCTTTATACAATTAATACTAATTAAACTTGTTATTAGTTTTAATTACGATGTTTGACCAAAAGTTAAACTTTCAGCGCCAATTGGCCTGAAGTAGACTTTAGAAGAGCCGAATAGTGCCCAAACAGGAAGAAAACGTAGTTTTCAAGAGCCGTGAGTGGTATTATATAGTTTTTATGTACAATTTCTACTATTTAAGCTATTTTTTTATTCTTTATTGAGAAGTTTGACTAAAAGTCAAACTTTCAACCCCGATTGGCCTGAACTAGGCCATACAAGAGCCGAACGGGACCCAAACGGGGAGAAAACATGGTTTTCAAGAGCCGAGAGTAATATGACATAGTTTCTATGTACAATTATTACAAATTAACCTTGTTTCTAGTGTTAATTGGGAAGTCTGATATTAAGTAAAACTTTCAGCCCCGATTGGCATGATCTAGGCCTTATAAGAGCTAATTAGGTCCCAAATAGAGAGAAAATGTGGTTTTCAAGGGCTGGCAGTAGTATTATATTGTTTCTTTATACAAATACTTCTAATTAACCTTGTTTCTAGTCTTAATTGGGCAGTTTGACCAATAGTCAAATTTCAAGCCCCAATTGGCTTGATTTAGGCCTCATGCTTTAAATAGGGTCCAAATTGGGAGAAAATGTGATTTTCAAGAGCCCGGAGTACTATTATATAGTTTCTTTATACAATTAATACTAATTAAACTTGTTATTAGTTTTAATTACGAAGTTTGACCAAAAGTTAAACTTTCAGCTCCAATTGGTCTGAAGTAGACCTTATAAGAGCCGAATAGTGCCCAAACAGGAAGAAAACGTAGTTTTCAAGAGCCGTGAGTGGTATTATATAGTTTTTATGTACAATTACTACTATTTAAACTAGTTTTTTATTCTTTATTGAGAAGTTTGACTCAAAGTCAAATTTTCAACCCCGATTGGCCTGAACTAGGCCATACAAGAGCCGAACGGGACCCAAACGGGGAGAAAACATGGTTTTCAAGAGCCGAAAGTAATATGACATAGTTTCTATGTACAATTATTACAAATTAACCTTGTTTCTATTGTTAATTGGGAAATCTGATATAAAGTAAAACTTTCAGCCCCGATTGGCATGATCTAGGCCTTATAAGAGCTAATTAGGTCCCAAATAGAGAGAAAATGTGGTTTTCAAGGGCTGGCAGTAGTATTATATTGTTTCTTTATACAAATACTTCTAATTAACCTTGTTTCTAGTCTTAATTGGGCAGTTTGACCAATAGTCAAATTTCAAGCCCCAATTGGCTTGATTTAGGCCTCATGCTTTAAATAGGGTCCAAATGGGGAGAAAATGTGATTTTCAAGAGCCGGGAGTACTATTATATAGTTTCTTTATACAATTAATACTAATTAAACTTGTTTTAGTTTTAATTACGAAGTTTGACCAAAAGTTAAACTTTCAGCTCCAATTGGCCTGAAGTATACCTTATAAGAGCCGAATAGTGCCCAAACAGGAAGAAAACGTAGTTTTCAAGAGCCGTGAGTGGTATTATATAGTTTTTATGTACAATTATTACTATTTAAACTAGTTTTTTATTCTTTATTTAGAAGTTTGACTAAAAGTCAAACTTTCAACCCCGATTGGCCTGAACTAGGCCAAATAAGAGCCGAACGGGACCCAAACGGAGAGAAAACATGGTTTTCAAGAGCCGAGAGTAATATGACTTAGTTTCTATGTACAATTATTACAAATTAATCTTGTTTCTAGTGTTAATTGGGAAGTCTGATATAAAGTAAAACTTTCAGCCCCGATTGGCATTATCTAGGCCTTATAAGAGCTAATTAGGTCCCAAATAGAGAGAAAATGTGGTTTTCAAGGGCTGGCAGTAGTATTATATTGTTTCTTTATACAAATACTTCTAATTAACCTTGTTTCTAGTCTTAATTGGGCAGTTTGACCAATAGTCAAATTTCAAGCCCCAATTGGCTTGATTTAGGACTCATGCTTTAAATAGGGTCCAAATAGGGAGAAAATGTGATTTTCAAGAGCCGGTAGTACTATTATATAGTTTCTTTATACAATTAATACTAATTAAACTTGTTTTTAGTTTTAATTACGAAGTTTGACCAAAAGTTAAACTTTTAGCTCCAATTGGCCTGAAGTAGACCTTATAAGAGCCGAATAGTGCCCAAACAGGAAGAAAACGTAGTTTTCAAGAACCGTGAGTGGTATTATATAGTTTTTATGTACAATTACTATTATTTAAACTAGTTTTTTATTCTTTATTGAGAAGTTTGACTAAAAGTCAAACTTTCAACCCCGATTGGCCTGAACTAGGCCATACAAGAGCCGAACGAACGGGACCCAAACAGGGAGAAAACATGATTTTCAAGAGCCGAGATTAATTTTACTAAGTTTCTGCATATAAATACAACTAATTAACCTTATTTCTAGTCTTAATAGAGAAATTTGACCAAAAGTATAACTTTCAGCCTTGATTGGCCTGAACTAGACCTTATAAGAGGCAAATAAGGCTCAAATAGAGAGAAAACATAGATTTCAAGAGCCGTGAGTGGTATTATTTAGTTTCTATGTACAATTACTACTAATTAAACTTGTTCTTTATCTTAATTGAGACATTTAAATAAAACTCAAACTTTCAGCTGTTAATGACCTGAATTAGGCCTTTTAAGAGCCGAAAAGGGCCCAAACGTGGTTTTCAAGAGTCAGAATTAATATTACATAATTTCTATGTACGATTATCGCTATTTAACCTTTTTTCTACTCTGAATTGAGATGTTTAAATAAAAATCAAACTTTTAACCCCGACCAGTGTGGTTAAGGCTTATTCGAGCCGTGTAGGGCCAAAAACAGAGAGAAAAATGTAGTTTTCAAGGTCCGGGAGTAGTATCACATAGTTTCTATGTACAGTTGCTACTAATTAACTTTATTTCTAGTCTTTATATGAATACTTGTTCTAAATAATACTTTCTGCTCCAATTGGCATGATTTAGGCCTTATAAGAGGCGAATAAGGTCTAAATGGGGAGAAAACATGATTTTCAAAAGCTGAGAGTGGTATTACATAGTTTCTATATGCAAATATTATTAATTAAACTTGATTTTACTCTAAATTAGGAAGTTTGACCAAAAATCTTACTTCAGTCCAGATTGGCCTGAACAAGGGCTTATTAGAGCCGTATAGGGCCTAAACGAGGAGAAAATATGGTTTTCAAGAGCAGGGAGTGGCATTATGTAGTTTCTATATATGATACTTCTAACTAAACTTTTTATTACTCTAAATTCAGATGTTTGACCAAAAGTCAAACTTTCAGTCCCGATTGGCCTGAAATACGGCTAATTAGAGATGAATAGGGCCGAAATAGGGAAAAGGTGGTTTTTAAGAGTTGAGAGTAGTATTACATAGTTTCTACAAACAATTACTACTAATTAATTTTATTTCTATTCTTAATTGGGATGTTTGCCTAAAAGTCAAACTTTCAACCCCGATTGGCCTGAACTAGGCCCTGTTAAGAGTCGATGGGTCCAAACAAAAAGAAAACATGGTTTTCAAGAGCCGAGAGTGGTATTACATAGTTTCTATGTACAACTACTAATAATTTAACTTGTTCTTATTCTTAATTAGGAAGTTTGACCAAAACACAAACTTTCAGCCCCGATTGGTCTGAATTAAGCCCTATTATAAGAGCCGAATAGGGCCTAAACTGGGAGAAAATGTGGTTTTCAAGAGTCGGGGGTAGCATAACATAGTTTCTATGTATGATTACTACTAATTAAACTTGGTTCCACTCTAAATTGGGAAGTTTGATTAAAAAGCAAACTTTCAGCCCTAATTGGCCTGAAGTAGGCCTTATTAGAGCCGAATTGGGCCAAAACAAGGAGAAAATATAGTTTTCAAAAGCTAGAAGTAGTATTATATAGTTTCTATGAACATTTACTGCTAGTTAACTATGTTTCTAATCTTAATTAATATTTTGGATCCAAAATCAAACTTTCATCCCTTATTGGCCTGAACTGGGCCCATATAAAAGACAAAAAGGGCCCAAATGGGGGAAAAAAGTGATTTTCAAGAGCTGGAGTGCTATTACACATTGTTAATGTACAATTAATACTAATTAAATTAATTTTTAGCCTTAATTAGGAAGTTTGACCAAAAATTAACTTTTCAGCCCCGATTAGCTTAAACACTAGGCTTTATTAAAGCCGAATAGGGCCCAAACAGAGAGAAAACGTGATTTTTCAGGAGCCAAGAGTAGTATTACATAGTATCTTTGTAGAATTACTACTAATTAAACTTGTTTATAGTCAGTTTTTGTGTATAATTATGTGTATAATTACAACTATTTAATCTTATTTCTACAATAAATTAAGAAGTTTAATCAATAATCAAACTTTCAGCCATGATTAGCCTGAATTAGGCCATATTAGAGCCGTATAGGGCCTCAACAAGACATAAACGTAGTTTTCAAGAGCCGAGAGTAATATGACATAGTTTATATGTACAATTATTACAAATTAACCTTGTTTCTATTGTTAATTGCGAAGTCTGATATAAAGTAAAACTTTCAGCCCCGATTAGCATGATCTAGGCCTTATAAGAGCTAATTAGGTCCTAAATAGAGAGAAAATGTGGTTTTCAAGGGCTGGCAGTAGTATTATATTGTTTTTTTATACAAATACTTCTAATTAACCTTGTTTCTAGTCTTAATTGGGCAGTTTGACCAATAGTCAAATTTCAATCCCCATTTGGCTTGATTTAGGCCTAATGCTTTAAATAGGGTCCAAATGGGGAGAAAATGTGATTTTCAAGAGCCGGGAGTACTTTTATATAGTTTCTTTATACAATTAATACTAATTAAACTTGTTATTAGTTTTCATTACGATGTTTGACCAAAAGTTAAACTTTCAGCGCCAATTGGCCTGAAGTAGACTTTAGAAGAGCCGAATAGTGCCCAAACAGGAAGAAAACGTAGTTTTCAAGAGCCGTGAGTGGTATTATATAGTTTTTATGTACAATTACTACAATTTAAGATATTTTTTTATTCTTTATTGAGAAGTTTGACTAAAAGTCAAACTTTCAACCCCGATTGGCCTGAACTAGGCCATACAGGAGCCGAACGGGACCCAAACGGGGAGAAAACATGGTTTTCAAGAGCCGAGAGTGATATGACATAGTTTCTATGTATAATTATTACAAATTAACCTTGTTTCTAGCGTTAATTGGGAAGTCTGATATAAAGTAAAACTTTCAGCCCCGATTGGCATGATCTACGCCTTATAAGAGCTAATTAGGTCCCAAATAGAGAGAAAATGTGGTTTTCAAGGGCTGGCTGTAGTATTATATTGTTTCTTTATACAAATACTTCTAATTAACCTTGTTTCTAGTCTTAATTGGGCAGTTTGACCAATAGTCAAATTTCAAGCCCCAATTGGCTGATTTAGGCCTCATGCTTTAAATAGGGTCCAAATTGGGAGAAAATGTGATTTTCAAGAGCCCGGAGTACTATTATATAGTTTCTTTATACAATTAATATTAATTAAACTTGTTATTAGTTTTAATTACGAAGTTTGACCAAAAGTTAAACTTTCAGCTCCAATTGGCCTGAAGTAGACCTTATAAGAGCCGAATAGTGCCCAAACAGGAAGAAAACGTAGTTTTCAAGAGCCGTGAGTGGTATTATATAGTTTTTATGTACAATTACTACTATTTAAACTAGTTTTTTATTCTTTATTGAGAAGTTTGACTAAAAGTCAAACTTTCAACCCCGATTGGCCTGATTTAGGCCATACAAGAGCCGAACGGGATCCGAACGAAGAGAAAACATGGTTTTCAAGAACCGAGAGTAATATGACATAGTTTCTATGTACAATTATTACAAATTAACCTTGTTTCTAGTGTTAATTGGGAAGTCTGATATAAAGTAAAACTTTCAGCCCCGAATTGTGCCCAAACAGAAGAAAAAGTTGTTTTCAAGAGCCGTGAGTGGTATTATATAGTTTTTAGGTACAATTACTACTATTTAAACTAGTTTTTTATTCTTTATTGAGAAGTTTGACTAAAAGTCAAACTTTCAACCCCGATTGGCCTGATTTAGGCCATACAAGAGCCGAACGGAGAGAAAACATGGTTTTTCAAGAGCCGAGAGTAATATGACATAGTTTCTATGTACAATTATTACAAATTAACCTTGTTTCTAGTGTTAATTGGGAAGTATGATATAAAGTAAAACTTTCAGCCCCGATTGGCCTGATCTAGGCCTTATTATAAGAGCTAATTATGTCTCAAATAGAGAGAAAATGTGGTTTTCAAGGGCTGGCAGTAGTATTATATTGTTTCTTTATACAAATACTTCTAATTAACTTTATTTCTAGTCTTAATTGGGCAGTTTGACCAATAGTCAAATTTCAAGCCCCAATTGGCTTGATTTAGGCCTCATGCTTTAAATAGGGTCCAAATGGGGAGAAAATGTGATTTTTAAGAGCCGGGAGTACTATTATAGTTTCTTTATACAATTAATACTAATTAAACTTGTTTTTAGTTTTAATTACGAAGTTTGACCAAAAGTTAAACTTTCAGCTCCAATTGGCCTGAAGTAGACCTTATAAGAGCCGAATAGTGCCCAAACAGGAAGAAAACGTAGTTTTCAAGAGCCGTGAGTGGTATTATATAGTTTTTATGTACAATTACTACTATTTAAACTAGTTTTTTATTCTTTATTGAGAAGTTTGACTAAAAGTCAAACTATCAACCCCGATTGGCCTGAACTAGGCCATAAAGAGCCGAACGGGTCCCAAACGGAGAGAAAATATGGTTTTCAAGAGCCGATAGTAATATGACATAGTTTCTATGTACAATTATTACAAATTAACCTTATTTCTAGTGTTAATTGGGAAGTCTGATATAAAGTAAAACTTTCAGCCCCGATTGGCATGATCTAGGCCATATAAGAGCTAATTAGGTCCCAAATAGAGAGAAAATGTGGTTTTCAAGGGCTTGCAGTTGTATTATATTGTTTCTTTATACAAATACTTCTAATTAACCTTGTTTCTAGTCTTAATTAGGCAGTTTAACCAATAGTCAAATTTCAAGCCACAATTGGCTTGATTTAAGCCTCATGCTTTAAATAGGGTCCAAATGGGGAGAAAATGTGATTTTCAAGAGCCAGGAGTACTATTATATAGTTTCTTTATACAATTAATACTAATTAAACTTGTTTTTAGTTTTAATTATGAAGTTTGACCAAAAGTTAAACTTTCAGCTCCAATTGGCCTGAAGTAGACCTTATAAGAGCCGAATAGTGCCCAAATAGGAAGAAAACGTAGTTTTCAAGAGCCGTGAGTGGTATTATATAGTTTTTATGTACAATTACTACTATTTAAACTACTTTTTTATTCTTTGTTGAGAAGTTTGACTAAAAGTCAAACTTTCAACCCCGATTGTCCTGAACTAGGCATAGGCCATACAAGAGCCGAACGGGATCCAAACGGGGAGAAAACATGATTTTCAAGAGCTGAGATTAATATTAATTAGTTTCTGCATATAAATACTACTAATTAACCTTATTTCTAGTCTTAATAGAGAAATTTGACCAAAAGTACAACTTTCAGCCTTAATTGGCCTGAATTAGACCTTATAAGAGGCAAATAAGGCTCAAATTGAGAGAAAACTTAGTTTTCAAGAGTCGTGAGTGGTATTATATAGTTTCTATGTACAATTACTACTAATTAAACTTGTTCTTTATCTTAATTGAGACATTTAAATAAAACTCAAACTTTCAGCTGTTAATGACCTGAATTAGGCCTTTTAAGAGCCGAAAAGGGCCCAAACGTGGTTTTCAAGAGTCAGAATTAATATTACATAATTTCTATGTACGATTATCGCTATTTAACCTTTTTTCTACTCTGAATTGAGATGTTTAAATAAAAATCAATCTTTTAACCCCGACCGGTATGGTTAAGGCTTATTCGAGCCGTGTAGGGCCAAAAACAGGGAGAAAAATGTAGTTTTCAAGGTCCAGGAGTAGTATCACATAGTTTCTATGTACAGTTGCTACTAATTAACTTTATTTCTAGTCTTTATATGAATACTTGTTCTAAATAATACTTTCTGCTCCAATTGGCATGATTTAGGCCTTATAAGAGGCGAATAAGGTCTAAATGGGGAGAAAACATGATTTTCAAAAGTTGAGAGTGGTATTATATAGTTTCTATATGCAAATATTATTAATTAAACTTGATTTTACTCTAAATTAGGAAGTTTGACCAAAAATCTTACTTTCAGTCCAGATTGGCCTGAACAAGGGCTTATTAGAGTCGTATAGGGCCTAAACGAGGAGAAAATATGGTTTTCAAGAGCGGGGAGTGGCATTATGTAGTTTCTATATATGATACTTCTAACTAAACTTTTATTACTCTAAATTCAGATGTTTGACCAAAAGTCAAACTTTCAGTCCCGATTGGCCTGAAATACGGCTAATTAGAGATGAATAGGGCCGAAATAGGGAAAAGGTGGTTTTTAAGAGTTGAGAGTAGTATTACATAGTTTCTACAAACAATTACTACTAATTAATTTTATTTCTATTCTTAATTGGGATGTTTGCCTAAAAGTCAAACTTTCAACCCGATTGGCCTGAACTAGGCCCTGTTAAGAGTCGATGGGTCCAAACAAAAGAAAACATGGTTTTCAAGAGCCGAGAGTGGTATTACATAGTTTCTATGTACAACTACTAATAATTTAACTTGTTCTTATTCTTAATTAGGAAGTTTGACCAAAACACAAACTTTCAGCCCCGATTGGTCTGAATTAAGCCCTATTATAAGAGCCGAATAGGGCCTAAACTGGGAGAAAATGTGGTTTTCAAGAGTAGGGGGTAGCATAACATAGTTTCTATGTATGATTACTACTAATTAAACTTGGTTCCACTCTAAATTGGGAAGTTTGATTAAAAATCAAACTTTCAGCCCTAATTGGCCTGAAGTAGGCCTTATTAGAGCCGAATTGGGCCAAAACAAGGAGAAAATATAGTTTTCAAAAGCTAGAAGTAGTATTATATAGTTTCTATGAACATTTACTGCTAGTTAACTATGTTTCTAATCTTAATTAATATTTTGGATCCAAAATCAAACTTTCATCCCTTATTGGCCTGAACTGGGCCATATAAAAGACAAAAAGGGCCCAAATGGGGGAAAAAAGTGATTTTCAAGAGCTGGAGTGCTATTACACATTGTTAATATACAATTACTACTAATTAAACTAATTTTTAGCCTTAATTAGGAAGTTTGACCAAAAATTAACTTTTCAGCCCCGATTAGCTTAAACACTAGGCTTTATTAAAGCCGAATAGGGCCCAAACAGAGAGAAAATGTGATTTTTCAGGAGCCAAGAGTAGTATTACATAGTATCTTTGTAGAATTACTACTAATTAAACTAGTTTATAGTCAGTTTTTGTGTATAATTATGTGTATAATTACAACTATTTAATCTTATTTCTACAATAAATTAAGAAGTTTAATCAATAATCAAACTTTCAGCCATGATTAGCCTGAATTAGGCCATATTAGAGCCGTATAGGGCCTCAACAAGACATAAACGTAGTTTTCAAGAGCCGAGAGTAATATGACATAGTTTCTATGTACAATTATTACAAATTAACCTTGTTTCTATTGTTAATTGGGAAGTCTGATATAAAGTAAAACTTTCAGCCCCGATTAGCATGATCTAGGCCTTATAAGAGCTAATTAGGTCCCAAATAGAGAGAAAATGTGGTTTTCAAGGGCTGGCAGTAGTATTATATTGTTTCTTTATACAAATACTTCTAATTAACCTTGTTTCTAGTCTTAATTGGGCAGTTTGACCAATAGTCAAATTTCAAGCCCCAATTGGCTTGATTTAGGCCTAATGCTTTAAATAGGGTCCAAATGGGGAGAAAATGTGATTTTCAAGAGCCGGGAGTACTTTTATATAGTTTCTTTATACAATTAATACTAATTAAACTTGTTATTAGTTTTAATTACGATGTTTGACCAAAAGTTAAACTTTCAGCGCCAATTGGCCTGAAGTAGACTTTAGAAGAGCCGAATAGTGCCCAAACAGGAAGAAAACGTAGTTTTCAAGAGCCGTGAGTGGTATTATATAGTTTTTATGTACAATTTCTACTATTTAAGCTATTTTTTTATTCTTTATTGAGAAGTTTGACTAAAAGTCAAACTTTCAACCCCGATTGGCCTGAACTAGGCCATACAAGAGCCGAACGGGACCCAAACGGGGAGAAAACATGGTTTTCAAGAGCCGAGAGTAATATGACATAGTTTCTATGTACAATTATTACAAATTAACCTTGTTTCTAGTGTTAATTGGGAAGTCTGATATAAGTAAAACTTTCAGCCCCGATTGGCATGATCTAGGCCTTATAAGAGCTAATTAGGTCCCAAATAGAGAGAAAATGTGGTTTTCAAGGGCTGGCAGTAGTATTATATTGTTTCTTTATACAAATACTTCTAATTAACCTTGTTTCTAGTCTTAATTGGGCAGTTTGACCAATAGTCAAATTTCAAGCCCCAATTGGCTTGATTTAGGCCTCATGCTTTAAATAGGGTCCAAATGGGAGAAAATGTGATTTTCAAGAGCCGGAGTACTATTATATAGTTTCTTTATACAATTAATACTAATTAAACTTGTTATTAGTTTTAATTACGAAGTTTGACCAAAAGTTAAACTTTCAGCTCCAATTGGTCTGAAGTAGACCTTATAAGAGCCGAATAGTGCCCAAACAGGAAGAAAACGTAGTTTTCAAGAGCCGTGAGTGGTATTATATAGTTTTTATGTACAATTACTACTATTTAAACTAGTTTTTTATTCTTTATTGAGAAGTTTGACTCAAAGTCAAACTTTCAACCCCGATTGGCCTGAACTAGGCCATACAAGAGCCGAACGGGACCCAAACGGGGAGAAAACATGGTTTTCAAGAGCCGAAAGTAATATGACATAGTTTCTATGTACAATTATTACAAATTAACCTTGTTTCTATTGTTAATTGGGAAATCTGATATAAAGTAAAACTTTCAGCCCCGATTGGCATGATCTAGGCCTTATAAGAGCTAATTAGGTCCCAAATAGAGAGAAAATGTGGTTTTCAAGGGCTGGCAGTAGTATTATATTGTTTCTTTATACAAATACTTCTAATTAACCTTGTTTCTAGTCTTAATTGGGCAGTTTGACCAATAGTCAAATTTCAAGCCCCAATTGGCTTGATTTAGGCCTCATGCTTTAAATAGGGTCCAAATGGGGAGAAAATGTGATTTTCAAGAGCCGGGAGTACTATTATATAGTTTCTTTATACAATTAATACTAATTAAACTTGTTTTAGTTTTAATTACGAAGTTTGACCAAAAGTTAAACTTTCAGCTCCAATTGGCCTGAAGTATACCTTATAAGAGCCGAATAGTGCCCAAACAGGAAGAAAACGTAGTTTTCAAGAGCCGTGAGTGGTATTATATAGTTTTTATGTACAATTATTACTATTTAAACTAGTTTTTTATTCTTTATTGAGAAGTTTGACTAAAAGTCAAACTTTCAACCCCGATTGGCCTGAACTAGGCCAAATAAGAGCCGAACGGGACCCAAACGGAGAGAAAACATGGTTTTCAAGAGCCGAGAGTAATATGACATAGTTTCTATGTACAATTATTACAAATTAACCTTGTTTCTAGTGTTAATTGGGAAGTCTGATATAAAGTAAAACTTTCAGCCCCGATTGGCATGATCTAGGCCTTATAAGAGCTAATTAGGTCCCAAATAGAGAGAAAATGTGGTTTTCAAGGGCTGGCAGTAGTATTATATTGTTTCTTTATACAAATACTTCTAATTAACCTTGTTTCTAGTCTTAATTGGGCAGTTTGACCAATAGTCAAATTTCAAGCCCCAATTGGCTTGATTTAGGCCTCATGCTTTAAATAGGGTCCAAATAGGGAGAAAATGTGATTTTCAAGAGCCGGTAGTACTATTATATAGTTTCTTTATACAATTAATACTAATTAAACTTGTTTTTAGTTTTAATTACGAAGTTTGACCAAAAGTTAAACTTTCAGCTCCAATTGGCCTGAAGTAGACCTTATAAGAGCCGAATAGTGCCCAAACAGGAAGAAAACGTAGTTTTCAAGAGCCGTGAGTGGTATTATATAGTTTTTATGTACAATTACTATTATTTAAACTAGTTTTTTATTCTTTATTGAGAAGTTTGACTAAAAGTCAAACTTTCAACCCCGATTGGCCTGAACTAGGCCATACAAGAGCCGAACGAACGGGACCCAAACAGGGAGAAAACATGATTTTCAAGAGCCGAGATTAATATTACTAAGTTTCTGCATATAAATACAACTAATTAACCTTATTTCTAGTCTTAATAGAGAAATTTGACCAAAAGTATAACTTTCAGCCTTGATTGGCCTGAACTAGACCTTATAAGAGGCAAATAAGGCTCAAATAGAGAGAAAACATAGATTTCAAGAGCCGTGAGTGGTATTATTTAGTTTCTATGTACAATTACTACTAATTAAACTTGTTCTTTATCTTAATTGAGACATTTAAATAAAACTCAAACTTTCAGCTGTTAATGACCTGAATTAGGCCTTTTAAGAGCCGAAAAGGGCCCAAACGTGGTTTTCAAGAGTCAGAATTAATATTACATAATTTCTATGTACGATTATCGCTATTTAACCTTTTTTCTACTCTGAATTGAGATGTTTAAATAAAAATCAAACTTTTAGCCCCGACCAGTGTGGTTAAGGCTTATTCGAGCCGTGTAGGGCCTAAAACAGGAGAAAATGTAGTTTTCAAGGTCCGGGAGTAGTATCACATAGTTTCTATGTACAGTTGCTACTAATTAACTTTATTTCTAGTCTTTATATGAATACTTGTTCTAAATAAAACTTTCTGCTCCAATTGGCATGATTTAGGCCTTATAAGAGGCGAATAAGGTCTAAATGGGAGAAAACATGATTTTCAAAAGCTGAGAGTGGTATTACATAGTTTCTATATGCAAATATTATTAATTAAACTTGATTTTACTCTAAATTAGGAAGTTTGACCAAAAATCTTACTTTCAGTCCAGATTGGCCTGAACAAGGGCTTATTAGAGCCGTATAGGGCCTAAACGAGGAGAAAATATGGTTTTCAAGAGCAGGGAGTGGCATTATGTAGTTTCTATATATGATACTTCTAACTAAACTTGTTATTACTCTAAATTCAGATGTTTGACCAAAAGTCAAACTTTCAGTCCCGATTGGCCTGAAATACGGCTAATTAGAGATGAATAGGGCCGAAATAGGGAAAAGGTGGTTTTTAAGAGTTGAGAGTAGTATTACATAGTTTCTACAAACAATTACTACTAATTAATTTTATTTCTATTCTTAATTGGGATGTTTGCCTAAAAGTCAAACTTTCAGTCCCGATTGGCCTGAACTAGGCCCTGTTAAGAGTCGATGGGTCCAAACAAAAAGAAAACATGGTTTTCAAGAGCCGAGAGTGGTATTACATAGTTTCTATGTACAATTACTAATAATTAAACTTGTTCTTATTCTTAATTAGGAAGTTTGACCAAAACACAAACTTTCAGCCCCGATTGGTCTGAATTAAGCCCTATTATAAGAGCCGAATAGGGCCTAAACTGGGAGAAAATGTGGTTTTCAAGAGTCGGGGTAGCATAACATAGTTTCTATGTATGATTACTACTAATTAAACTTGGTTCCACTCTAAATTGGGAAGTTTGATTAAAAATCAAACTTTCAGCCCTAATTGGCCTGAAGTAGGCCTTATTAGAGCCGAATTGGGCCAAAACAAGGAGAAAATATAGTTTTCAAGAGCTAGAAGTAGTATTATATAGTTTCTATGAACATTTACTGCTAGTTAACTATGTTTCTAATCTTAATTAATATTTTGGATCCAAAATCAAACTTTCATCCCTTATTGGCCTGAACTGGGCCATATAAGAGACAAAAAGGGCCCAAATGGGGAAAAAAGTGATTTTCAAGAGCTGGAGTGCTATTACACATTGTTAATGTACAATTAATACTAATTAAACTTATTTTTAGCCTTAATTAGGAAGTTTGACCAAAAATTAACTTTTCAGCCCCGATTAGCTTAAACACTAGGCTTTATTAAAGCCGAATAGGGCCCAAACAGAGAGAAAACGTGATTTTTCAGGAGCCAAGAGTAGTATTACATAGTATCTTTGTAGAATTACTACTAATTAAACTTGTTTATAGTCAGTTTTTGTGTATAATTATGTGTATAATTACAACTATTTAATCTTATTTCTACAATAAATTAAGAAGTTTAATCAATAATCAAACTTTCAGCCATGATTAGCCTGAATTAGGCCATATTAGAGCCGTATAGGGCCTCAACAAGACATAAACGTAGTTTTCAAGAGCCGAGAGTAATATGACATAGTTTCTATGTACAATTATTACAAATTAACCTTGTTTCTAGTGTTAATTGGGAAGTCTGATATAAAGTAAAACTTTCAGCCCCGATTGGCATGATCTAGGCCTTATAAGAGCTAATTAGGTCCCAAATAGAGAGAAAATGTGGTTTTCAAGGGCTGGCAGTAGTATTATATTGTTTCTTTATACAAATACTTCTAATTAACCTTGTTTCTAGTCTTAATTGGGCAGTTTGACCAATAGTCAAATTTCAAGCCCCAATTGGCTTGATTTAGGCCTCATGCTTTAAATAGGGTCCAAATGGGGAGAAAATGTGATTTTCAAGAGCCGGGAGTACTATTATATAGTTTCTTTATACAATTAATACTAATTAAACTTGTTTTTAGTTTTAATTACGATGTTTGACCAAAAGTTAAACTTTCAGCTCCAATTGGCCTGAAGTAGACCTTATAAGAGCCGAATAGTGCCCAAACAGGAAGAAAACGTAGTTTTCAAGAGCCGTGAGTGGTATTATATAGTTTTTATGTACAATTACTACTATTTAAACTAGTTTTTTATTCTTTATTGAGAAGTTTGACTAAAAGTCAAACTTTCAACCCCGATTGGCCTGAACTAGGCCATACAAGAGCCGAACGGGACCCAAACGGAGAGAAAACATGGTTTTCAAGAGCCGAGAGTAATATGACATAGTTTCTATGTACAATTATTACAAATTAACCTTGTTTCTAGTGTTAATTGGGAAGTCTGATATAAAGTAAAACTTTCAGCCCCGATTGGCATGATCTAGGCCTTATAAGAGCTAATTAGGTCCCAAATAGAGAGAAAATGTGGTTTTCAAGGGCTGGCAGTAGTATTATATTGTTTCTTTATACAAATACTTCTAATTAACCTTGTTTCTAGTCTTAATTGGGCAGTTTGACCAATAGTCAAATTTCAAGCCCCAATTGGCTTGATTTAGGCCTCATGCTTTAAATAGGGTCCAAATGGGGAGAAAATGTGATTTTCAAGAGCCGGGAGTACTATTATATAGTTTCTTTATACAATTAATACTAATTAAACTTGTTTTTAGTTTTAATTACGAAGTTTGACCAAAAGTTAAACTTTCAGCTCCAATTGGCCTGAAGTAGACCTTATAAGAGCCGAATAGTGCCCAAACAGGAAGAAAACGTAGTTTTCAAGAGCCGTGAGTGGTATTATATAGTTTTTATGTACAATTACTACTATTTAAACTAGTTTTTTATTCTTTATTGAGAAGTTTGACTCAAAGTCAAACTTTCAACCCCGATTGGCCTGAACTAGGCCATACAAGAGCCGAACGGGACCCAAACGGGAGAAAACATGGTTTTCAAGAGCCGAGAGTAATATGACATAGTTTCTATGTACAATTATTACAAATTAACCTTGTTTCTAGTGTTAATTGGGAAGTCTGATATAAAGTAAAACTTTCAGCCCCGATTGGCATGATCTAGGCCTTATAAGAGCTAATTAGGTCCCAAATAGAGAGAAAATGTGGTTTTCAAGGGCTGGCAGTAGTATTATATTGTTTCTTTATACAAATACTTCTAATTAACCTTGTTTCTAGTCTTAATTGGGCAGTTTGACCAATAGTCAAATTTCAAGCCCCAATTGGCTTGATTTAGGCCTCATGCTTTAAATAGGGTCCAAATGGGGAGAAAATGTGATTTTCAAGAGCCGGGAGTACTATTATATAGTTTCTTTATACAATTAATACTAATTAAACTTGTTTTTAGTTTTAATTACGAAGTTTGACCAAAAGTTAAACTTTCAGCTCCAATTGGCCTGAAGTAGACCTTATAAGAGCCGAATAGTGCCCAAACAGGAAGAAAACGTAGTTTTCAAGAGCCGTGAGTGGTATTATATAGTTTTTATGTACAATTACTACTATTTAAACTAGTTTTTTATTCTTTATTGAGAAGTTTGACTAAAAGTCAAACTTTCAACCCCGATTGGCCTGAACTAGGCCATACAAGAGCCGAACGGGACCCAAACGGAGAGAAAACATGGTTTTCAAGAGCCGAGAGTAATATGACATAGTTTCTATGTACAATTATTACAAATTAACCTTGTTTCTAGTGTTAATTGGGAAGTCTGATATAAAGTAAAACTTTCAGCCCCGATTGGCATGATCTAGGCCTTATAAGAGCTAATTAGGTCCCAAATAGAGAGAAAATGTGGTTTTCAAGGGCTGGCAGTAGTATTATATTGTTTCTTTATACAAATACTTCTAATTAACCTTGTTTCTAGTCTTAATTGGGCAGTTTGACCAATAGTCAAATTTCAAGCCCCAATTGGCTTGATTTAGGCCTCATGCTTTAAATAGGGTCCAAATGGGGAGAAAATGTGATTTTCAAGAGCCGGTAGTACTATTATATAGTTTCTTTATACAATTAATACTAATTAAACTTGTTTTTAGTTTTAATTACGAAGTTTGACCAAAAGTTAAACTTTCAGCTCCAATTGGCCTGAAGTAGACCTTATAAGAGCCGAATAGTGCCCAAACAGGAAGAAAACGTAGTTTTCAAGAGCCGTGAGTGGTATTATATAGTTTTTATGTACAATTACTACTATTTAAACTAGTTTTTTATTCTTTATTGAGAAGTTTGACTAAAAGTCAAACTTTCAACCCCGATTGGCCTGAACTAGGCCATACAAGAGCCGAACGAACGGGACCCAAACAGGGAGAAAACATGATTTTCAAGAGCCGAGATTAATATTACTAAGTTTCTGCATATAAATACTACTAATTAACCTTATTTCTAGTCTTAATAGAGAAATTTGACCAAAAGTACAACTTTCAGCCTTGATTGGCCTGAACTAGACCTTATAAGAGGCAAATAAGGCTCAAATAGAGAGAAAACATAGATTTCAAGAGCCGTGAGTGGTATTATTTAGTTTCTATGTACAATTACTACTAATTAAACTTGTTCTTTATCTTAATTGAGACATTTAAACAAAACTCAAACTTTCAGCTGTTAATGACCTGAATTAGGCCTCTTAAGAGCCGAAAAGGGCCCAAACGTGGTTTTCAAGAGTCAGAATTAATATTACATAATTTCTATGTACGATTATCGCTATTTAACCTTTTTTCTACTCTGAATTGAGATGTTTAACTAAAAATCAAACTTTTAGCCCCGACCGGTGTGGTTAAGGCTTATTCGAGCCGTGTAGGGCCTAAAACAGGGAGAAAATGTAGTTTTCAAGGTCCGGGAGTAGTATCACATAGTTTCTATGTACAGTTGCTACTAATTAACTTTATTTCTAGTCTTTATACGAATACTTGTTCTAAATAAAACTTTCTGCTCCAATTGGCATGATTTAGGCCTTATAAGAGGCGAATAAGGTCTAAATAGGGAGAAAACATGATTTTCAAAAGCTGAGAGTGGTATTACATAGTTTCTATATGCAAATACTACTAATTAAACTTGATTTTACTCTAAATTAGGAAGTTTGACCAAAAATCTAACTTTCAGTCCAGATTGGCCTGAACAAGGGCTTATTAGAGCCGTATAGGGCCTAAACGAGGAGAAAATATGGTTTTCAAGAGCGGGGAGTGGCATTATGTAGTTTCTATATATGATTACTGCTAACTAAACTTGTTATTACTCTAAATTCAGATGTTTGACCAAAGTCAAACTTTCAGTCCCGATTGGCCTGAAATACGGCTTATTAGAGATGAATAGGGCCGAAATAGGGAAAAGGTGGTTTTTAAGAGTTGAGAGTAGTATTACATAGTTTCTACAAACAATTACTACTAATTAACTTTATTTCTATTCTTAATTGGGATGTTTGCCTAAAAGTCAAACTTTCAGTCCCGATTGGCCTGAACTAGGCCCTGTTAAGAGTCGATGGGTCCAAACAAAAGAAAACATGGTTTTCAAGAGCCGAGAGTGGTATTACATAGTTTCTATGTACAATTACTAATAATTAAACTTGTTCTTATTCTTAATTAGGAAGTTTGACCAAAACACAAACTTTCAACCCCGATTGGTCTGAATTAAGCCTTATTATAAGAGCCGAATAGGGCCTAAACTGGGAGAAAATGTGGTTTTCAAGAGTCGGGGGTAGCATAACATAGTTTCTATGTACGATTACTACTAATTAAACTTGGTTCCACTCTAAATTGGGAAGTTTGATTAAAAATCAAACTTTCAGCCCTAATTGGCCTGAAGTAGGCCTTATTAGAGCCGAATTGGGCCAAAACAAGGAGAAAATATGGTTTTCAAGAGCTAGAAGTAGTATTATATAGTTTCTATGAACATTTACTGCTAGTTAACTATGTTTCTAATCTTAATTAATATTTTGGATCCAAAATCAAACTTTCATCCCTTATTGGCCTGAACTAGGCCATATAAGAGACAAAAAGGGCCCAAATGGGGAAAAAAGTGATTTTCAAGAGCTGGAGTGCTATTACACATTGTTAATGTACAATTACTACTAATTAAACTTATTTTTAGTCTTAATTAGGAAGTTTGACCAAAAATCAACTTTTCAGCCCCGATTAGCTTAAACACTAGGCTTTATTAGAGCCGAATAGGGCCCAAACAGAGAGAAAACGTGATTTTTCAGGAGACAAGAGTAGTATTACATAGTATCTTTGTAGAATTACTACTAATTAAACTTGTTTCTAGTCAGTTTTTGTGTATAATTATGTGTATAATTACAACTTTTAACCTTATTTCTACTTTAAATTAAGAAGTTTAATCAATAATCAAACTTTCAGCCATGATTGGCCTGAATTAGGCCATATTAGAGCCGTATAGGGCCTCAACAAGACATAAACGTAGTTTTCAAGAGCCGAGAGTAATATGACATAGTTTCTATGTACAATTATTACAAATTAACCTTGTTTCTAGTGTTAATTGGGAAGTCTGATATAAAGTAAAACTTTCAGCCCAGATTGGCATGATCTAGGCCTTATAAGAGCTAATTAGGTCCCAAATAGAGAGAAAATGTGGTTTTCAAGGGCTGGCAGTAGTATTATATTGTTTCTTTATACAAATACTTCTAATTAACCTTGTTTCTAGTCTTAATTGGGCAGTTTGACCAATAGTCAAATTTCAAGCCCCAATTGGCTTGATTTAGGCCTCATGCTTTAAATAGGGTCCAAATGGGGAGAAAATGTGATTTTCAAGAGCCGGGAGTACTATTATATAGTTTCTTTATACAATTAATACTAATTAAACTTGTTTTTAGTTTTAATTACGAAGTTTGACCAAAAGTTAAACTTTCAGCTCCAATTGGCCTGAAGTAGAC
The DNA here is from genome assembly GCA_038442645.1 of Agave tequilana. Taxonomy (NCBI): domain Eukaryota; kingdom Viridiplantae; phylum Streptophyta; class Magnoliopsida; order Asparagales; family Asparagaceae; genus Agave; species Agave tequilana. The sequence continues at coordinate 17,459 of JAVJIF010034854.1, read as the reverse complement.
CTTATAAGAGCCGAATAGTGCCCAAACAGGAAGAAAACGTAGTTTTCAAGAGCCGTGAGTGGTATTATATAGTTTTTATGTACAATTACTACTATTTAAACTAGTTTTTTATTCTTTATTGAGAAGTTTGACTAAAAGTCAAACTTTCAACCCCGATTGGCCTGAACTAGGCCATACAAGAGCCGAACGGGACCCAAACGGAGAGAAAACATGGTTTTCAAGAGCCGAGAGTAATATGACATAGTTTCTATGTACAATTATTACAAATTAACCTTGTTTCTAGTGTTAATTGGGAAGTCTGATATAAAGTAAAACTTTCAGCCCCGATTGGCATGATCTAGGCCTTATAAGAGCTAATTAGGTCCCAAATAGAGAGAAAATGTGGTTTTCAAGGGCTGGCAGTAGTATTATATTGTTTCTTTATACAAATACTTCTAATTAACCTTGTTTCTAGTCTTAATTGGGCAGTTTGACCAATAGTCAAATTTCAAGCCCCAATTGGCTTGATTTAGGCCTCATGCTTTAAATAGGGTCCAAATGGGGAGAAAATGTGATTTTCAAGAGCCGGGAGTACTATTATATAGTTTCTTTATACAATTAATACTAATTAAACTTGTTTTTAGTTTTAATTACGAAGTTTGACCAAAAGTTAAACTTTCAGCTCCAATTGGCCTGAAGTAGACCTTATAAGAGCCGAATAGTGCCCAAACAGGAAGAAAACGTAGTTTTCAAGAGCCGTGAGTGGTATTATATAGTTTTTATGTACAATTACTACTATTTAAACTAGTTTTTTATTCTTTATTGAGAAGTTTGACTAAAAGTCAAACTTTCAACCCCGATTGGCCTGAACTAGGCCATACAAGAGCCGAACGGGACCCAAACGGAGAGAAAACATGGTTTTCAAGAGCCGAGAGTAATATGACATAGTTTCTATGTACAATTATTACAAATTAACCTTGTTTCTAGTGTTAATTGGGAAGTCTGATATAAAGTAAAACTTTCAGCCCCGATTGGCATGATCTAGGCCTTATAAGAGCTAATTAGGTCCCAAATAGAGAGAAAATGTGGTTTTCAAGGGCTGGCAGTAGTATTATATTGTTTCTTTATACAAATACTTCTAATTAACCTTGTTTCTAGTCTTAATTGGGCAGTTTGACCAATAGTCAAATTTCAAGCCCCAATTGGCTTGATTTAGGCCTCATGCTTTAAATAGGGTCCAAATGGGGAGAAAATGTGATTTTCAAGAGCCGGGAGTACTATTATATAGTTTCTTTATACAATTAATACTAATTAAACTTGTTTTTAGTTTTAATTACGAAGTTTGACCAAAAGTTAAACTTTCAGCTCCAATTGGCCTGAAGTAGACCTTATAAGAGCCGAATAGTGCCCAAACAGGAAGAAAACGTAGTTTTCAAGAGCCGTGAGTGGTATTATATAGTTTTTATGTACAATTACTACTATTTAAACTAGTTTTTTATTCTTTATTGAGAAGTTTGACTAAAAGTCAAACTTTCAACCCCGATTGGCCTGAACTAGGCCATACAAGAGCCGAACGGGACCCAAACGGAGAGAAAACATGGTTTTCAAGAGCCGAGAGTAATATGACATAGTTTCTATGTACAATTATTACAAATTAACCTTGTTTCTAGTGTTAATTGGGAAGTCTGATATAAAGTAAAACTTTCAGCCCCGATTGGCATGATCTAGGCCTTATAAGAGCTAATTAGGTCCCAAATAGAGAGAAAATGTGGTTTTCAAGGGCTGGCAGTAGTATTATATTGTTTCTTTATACAAATACTTCTAATTAACCTTGTTTCTAGTCTTAATTGGGCAGTTTGACCAATAGTCAAATTTCAAGCCCCAATTGGCTTGATTTAGGCCTCATGCTTTAAATAGGGTCCAAATGGGGAGAAAATGTGATTTTCAAGAGCCGGGAGTACTATTATATAGTTTCTTTATACAATTAATACTAATTAAACTTGTTTTTAGTTTTAATTACGAAGTTTGACCAAAAGTTAAACTTTCAGCTCCAATTGGCCTGAAGTAGACCTTATAAGAGCCGAATAGTGCCCAAACAGGAAGAAAACGTAGTTTTCAAGAGCCGTGAGTGGTATTATATAGTTTTTATGTACAATTACTACTATTTAAACTAGTTTTTTATTCTTTATTGAGAAGTTTGACTAAAAGTCAAACTTTCAACCCCGATTGGCCTGAACTAGGCCATACAAGAGCCGAACGGGACCCAAACGGAGAGAAAACATGGTTTTCAAGAGCCGAGAGTAATATGACATAGTTTCTATGTACAATTATTACAAATTAACCTTGTTTCTAGTGTTAATTGGGAAGTCTGATATAAAGTAAAACTTTCAGCCCCGATTGGCATGATCTAGGCCTTATAAGAGCTAATTAGGTCCCAAATAGAGAGAAAATGTGGTTTTCAAGGGCTGGCAGTAGTATTATATTGTTTCTTTATACAAATACTTCTAATTAACCTTGTTTCTAGTCTTAATTGGGCAGTTTGACCAATAGTCAAATTTCAAGCCCCAATTGGCTTGATTTAGGCCTCATGCTTTAAATAGGGTCCAAATGGGGAGAAAATGTGATTTTCAAGAGCCGGGAGTACTATTATATAGTTTCTTTATACAATTAATACTAATTAAACTTGTTTTTAGTTTTAATTACGAAGTTTGACCAAAAGTTAAACTTTCAGCTCCAATTGGCCTGAAGTAGACCTTATAAGAGCCGAATAGTGCCCAAACAGGAAGAAAACGTAGTTTTCAAGAGCCGTGAGTGGTATTATATAGTTTTTATGTACAATTACTACTATTTAAACTAGTTTTTTATTCTTTATTGAGAAGTTTGACTAAAAGTCAAACTTTCAACCCCGATTGGCCTGAACTAGGCCATACAAGAGCCGAACGGGACCCAAACGGAGAGAAAACATGGTTTTCAAGAGCCGAGAGTAATATGACATAGTTTCTATGTACAATTATTACAAATTAACCTTGTTTCTAGTGTTAATTGGGAAGTCTGATATAAAGTAAAACTTTCAGCCCCGATTGGCATGATCTAGGCCTTATAAGAGCTAATTAGGTCCCAAATAGAGAGAAAATGTGGTTTTCAAGGGCTGGCAGTAGTATTATATTGTTTCTTTATACAAATACTTCTAATTAACCTTGTTTCTAGTCTTAATTGGGCAGTTTGACCAATAGTCAAATTTCAAGCCCCAATTGGCTTGATTTAGGCCTCATGCTTTAAATAGGGTCCAAATGGGGAGAAAATGTGATTTTCAAGAGCCGGGAGTACTATTATATAGTTTCTTTATACAATTAATACTAATTAAACTTGTTTTTAGTTTTAATTACGAAGTTTGACCAAAAGTTAAACTTTCAGCTCCAATTGGCCTGAAGTAGACCTTATAAGAGCCGAATAGTGCCCAAACAGGAAGAAAACGTAGTTTTCAAGAGCCGTGAGTGGTATTATATAGTTTTTATGTACAATTACTACTATTTAAACTAGTTTTTTATTCTTTATTGAGAAGTTTGACTAAAAGTCAAACTTTCAACCCCGATTGGCCTGAACTAGGCCATACAAGAGCCGAACGGGACCCAAACGGAGAGAAAACATGGTTTTCAAGAGCCGAGAGTAATATGACATAGTTTCTATGTACAATTATTACAAATTAACCTTGTTTCTAGTGTTAATTGGGAAGTCTGATATAAAGTAAAACTTTCAGCCCCGATTGGCATGATCTAGGCCTTATAAGAGCTAATTAGGTCCCAAATAGAGAGAAAATGTGGTTTTCAAGGGCTGGCAGTAGTATTATATTGTTTCTTTATACAAATACTTCTAATTAACCTTGTTTCTAGTCTTAATTGGGCAGTTTGACCAATAGTCAAATTTCAAGCCCCAATTGGCTTGATTTAGGCCTCATGCTTTAAATAGGGTCCAAATGGGGAGAAAATGTGATTTTCAAGAGCCGGGAGTACTATTATATAGTTTCTTTATACAATTAATACTAATTAAACTTGTTTTTAGTTTTAATTACGAAGTTTGACCAAAAGTTAAACTTTCAGCTCCAATTGGCCTGAAGTAGACCTTATAAGAGCCGAATAGTGCCCAAACAGGAAGAAAACGTAGTTTTCAAGAGCCGTGAGTGGTATTATATAGTTTTTATGTACAATTACTACTATTTAAACTAGTTTTTTATTCTTTATTGAGAAGTTTGACTAAAAGTCAAACTTTCAACCCCGATTGGCCTGAACTAGGCCATACAAGAGCCGAACGGGACCCAAACGGAGAGAAAACATGGTTTTCAAGAGCCGAGAGTAATATGACATAGTTTCTATGTACAATTATTACAAATTAACCTTGTTTCTAGTGTTAATTGGGAAGTCTGATATAAAGTAAAACTTTCAGCCCCGATTGGCATGATCTAGGCCTTATAAGAGCTAATTAGGTCCCAAATAGAGAGAAAATGTGGTTTTCAAGGGCTGGCAGTAGTATTATATTGTTTCTTTATACAAATACTTCTAATTAACCTTGTTTCTAGTCTTAATTGGGCAGTTTGACCAATAGTCAAATTTCAAGCCCCAATTGGCTTGATTTAGGCCTCATGCTTTAAATAGGGTCCAAATGGGGAGAAAATGTGATTTTCAAGAGCCGGGAGTACTATTATATAGTTTCTTTATACAATTAATACTAATTAAACTTGTTTTTAGTTTTAATTACGAAGTTTGACCAAAAGTTAAACTTTCAGCTCCAATTGGCCTGAAGTAGACCTTATAAGAGCCGAATAGTGCCCAAACAGGAAGAAAACGTAGTTTTCAAGAGCCGTGAGTGGTATTATATAGTTTTTATGTACAATTACTACTATTTAAACTAGTTTTTTATTCTTTATTGAGAAGTTTGACTAAAAGTCAAACTTTCAACCCCGATTGGCCTGAACTAGGCCATACAAGAGCCGAACGGGACCCAAACGGAGAGAAAACATGGTTTTCAAGAGCCGAGAGTAATATGACATAGTTTCTATGTACAATTATTACAAATTAACCTTGTTTCTAGTGTTAATTGGGAAGTCTGATATAAAGTAAAACTTTCAGCCCCGATTGGCATGATCTAGGCCTTATAAGAGCTAATTAGGTCCCAAATAGAGAGAAAATGTGGTTTTCAAGGGCTGGCAGTAGTATTATATTGTTTCTTTATACAAATACTTCTAATTAACCTTGTTTCTAGTCTTAATTGGGCAGTTTGACCAATAGTCAAATTTCAAGCCCCAATTGGCTTGATTTAGGCCTCATGCTTTAAATAGGGTCCAAATGGGGAGAAAATGTGATTTTCAAGAGCCGGGAGTACTATTATATAGTTTCTTTATACAATTAATACTAATTAAACTTGTTTTTAGTTTTAATTACGAAGTTTGACCAAAAGTTAAACTTTCAGCTCCAATTGGCCTGAAGTAGACCTTATAAGAGCCGAATAGTGCCCAAACAGGAAGAAAACGTAGTTTTCAAGAGCCGTGAGTGGTATTATATAGTTTTTATGTACAATTACTACTATTTAAACTAGTTTTTTATTCTTTATTGAGAAGTTTGACTAAAAGTCAAACTTTCAACCCCGATTGGCCTGAACTAGGCCATACAAGAGCCGAACGGGACCCAAACGGAGAGAAAACATGGTTTTCAAGAGCCGAGAGTAATATGACATAGTTTCTATGTACAATTATTACAAATTAACCTTGTTTCTAGTGTTAATTGGGAAGTCTGATATAAAGTAAAACTTTCAGCCCCGATTGGCATGATCTAGGCCTTATAAGAGCTAATTAGGTCCCAAATAGAGAGAAAATGTGGTTTTCAAGGGCTGGCAGTAGTATTATATTGTTTCTTTATACAAATACTTCTAATTAACCTTGTTTCTAGTCTTAATTGGGCAGTTTGACCAATAGTCAAATTTCAAGCCCCAATTGGCTTGATTTAGGCCTCATGCTTTAAATAGGGTCCAAATGGGGAGAAAATGTGATTTTCAAGAGCCGGGAGTACTATTATATAGTTTCTTTATACAATTAATACTAATTAAACTTGTTTTTAGTTTTAATTACGAAGTTTGACCAAAAGTTAAACTTTCAGCTCCAATTGGCCTGAAGTAGACCTTATAAGAGCCGAATAGTGCCCAAACAGGAAGAAAACGTAGTTTTCAAGAGCCGTGAGTGGTATTATATAGTTTTTATGTACAATTACTACTATTTAAACTAGTTTTTTATTCTTTATTGAGAAGTTTGACTAAAAGTCAAACTTTCAACCCCGATTGGCCTGAACTAGGCCATACAAGAGCCGAACGGGACCCAAACGGAGAGAAAACATGGTTTTCAAGAGCCGAGAGTAATATGACATAGTTTCTATGTACAATTATTACAAATTAACCTTGTTTCTAGTGTTAATTGGGAAGTCTGATATAAAGTAAAACTTTCAGCCCCGATTGGCATGATCTAGGCCTTATAAGAGCTAATTAGGTCCCAAATAGAGAGAAAATGTGGTTTTCAAGGGCTGGCAGTAGTATTATATTGTTTCTTTATACAAATACTTCTAATTAACCTTGTTTCTAGTCTTAATTGGGCAGTTTGACCAATAGTCAAATTTCAAGCCCCAATTGGCTTGATTTAGGCCTCATGCTTTAAATAGGGTCCAAATGGGGAGAAAATGTGATTTTCAAGAGCCGGGAGTACTATTATATAGTTTCTTTATACAATTAATACTAATTAAACTTGTTTTTAGTTTTAATTACGAAGTTTGACCAAAAGTTAAACTTTCAGCTCCAATTGGCCTGAAGTAGACCTTATAAGAGCCGAATAGTGCCCAAACAGGAAGAAAACGTAGTTTTCAAGAGCCGTGAGTGGTATTATATAGTTTTTATGTACAATTACTACTATTTAAACTAGTTTTTTATTCTTTATTGAGAAGTTTGACTAAAAGTCAAACTTTCAACCCCGATTGGCCTGAACTAGGCCATACAAGAGCCGAACGGGACCCAAACGGAGAGAAAACATGGTTTTCAAGAGCCGAGAGTAATATGACATAGTTTCTATGTACAATTATTACAAATTAACCTTGTTTCTAGTGTTAATTGGGAAGTCTGATATAAAGTAAAACTTTCAGCCCCGATTGGCATGATCTAGGCCTTATAAGAGCTAATTAGGTCCCAAATAGAGAGAAAATGTGGTTTTCAAGGGCTGGCAGTAGTATTATATTGTTTCTTTATACAAATACTTCTAATTAACCTTGTTTCTAGTCTTAATTGGGCAGTTTGACCAATAGTCAAATTTCAAGCCCCAATTGGCTTGATTTAGGCCTCATGCTTTAAATAGGGTCCAAATGGGGAGAAAATGTGATTTTCAAGAGCCGGGAGTACTATTATATAGTTTCTTTATACAATTAATACTAATTAAACTTGTTTTTAGTTTTAATTACGAAGTTTGACCAAAAGTTAAACTTTCAGCTCCAATTGGCCTGAAGTAGACCTTATAAGAGCCGAATAGTGCCCAAACAGGAAGAAAACGTAGTTTTCAAGAGCCGTGAGTGGTATTATATAGTTTTTATGTACAATTACTACTATTTAAACTAGTTTTTTATTCTTTATTGAGAAGTTTGACTAAAAGTCAAACTTTCAACCCCGATTGGCCTGAACTAGGCCATACAAGAGCCGAACGGGACCCAAACGGAGAGAAAACATGGTTTTCAAGAGCCGAGAGTAATATGACATAGTTTCTATGTACAATTATTACAAATTAACCTTGTTTCTAGTGTTAATTGGGAAGTCTGATATAAAGTAAAACTTTCAGCCCCGATTGGCATGATCTAGGCCTTATAAGAGCTAATTAGGTCCCAAATAGAGAGAAAATGTGGTTTTCAAGGGCTGGCAGTAGTATTATATTGTTTCTTTATACAAATACTTCTAATTAACCTTGTTTCTAGTCTTAATTGGGCAGTTTGACCAATAGTCAAATTTCAAGCCCCAATTGGCTTGATTTAGGCCTCATGCTTTAAATAGGGTCCAAATGGGGAGAAAATGTGATTTTCAAGAGCCGGGAGTACTATTATATAGTTTCTTTATACAATTAATACTAATTAAACTTGTTTTTAGTTTTAATTACGAAGTTTGACCAAAAGTTAAACTTTCAGCTCCAATTGGCCTGAAGTAGACCTTATAAGAGCCGAATAGTGCCCAAACAGGAAGAAAACGTAGTTTTCAAGAGCCGTGAGTGGTATTATATAGTTTTTATGTACAATTACTACTATTTAAACTAGTTTTTTATTCTTTATTGAGAAGTTTGACTTAAAGTCAAACTTTCAACCCCGATTGGCCTGAACTAGGCCATACAAGAGCCGAACGGGACCCAAACGGAGAGAAAACATGGTTTTCAAGAGCCGAGAGTAATATGACATAGTTTCTATGTACAATTATTACAAATTAACCTTGTTTCTAGTGTTAATTGGGAAGTCTGATATAAAGTAAAACTTTCAGCCCCGATTGGCATGATCTAGGCCTTATAAGAGCTAATTAGGTCCCAAATAGAGAGAAAATGTGGTTTTCAAGGGCTGGCAGTAGTATTATATTGTTTCTTTATACAAATACTTCTAATTAACCTTGTTTCTAGTCTTAATTGGGCAGTTTGACCAATAGTCAAATTTCAAGCCCCAATTGGCTTGATTTAGGCCTCATGCTTTAAATAGGGTCCAAATGGGGAGAAAATGTGATTTTCAAGAGCCGGGAGTACTATTATATAGTTTCTTTATACAATTAATACTAATTAAACTTGTTTTTAGTTTTAATTACGAAGTTTGACCAAAAGTTAAACTTTCAGCTCCAATTGGCCTGAAGTAGACCTTATAAGAGCCGAATAGTGCCCAAACAGGAAGAAAACGTAGTTTTCAAGAGCCGTGAGTGGTATTATATAGTTTTTATGTACAATTACTACTATTTAAACTAGTTTTTTATTCTTTATTGAGAAGTTTGACTAAAAGTCAAACTTTCAACCCCGATTGGCCTGAACTAGGCCATACAAGAGCCGAACGGGACCCAAACGGAGAGAAAACATGGTTTTCAAGAGCCGAGAGTAATATGACATAGTTTCTATGTACAATTATTACAAATTAACCTTGTTTCTAGTGTTAATTGGGAAGTCTGATATAAAGTAAAACTTTCAGCCCCGATTGGCATGATCTAGGCCTTATAAGAGCTAATTAGGTCCCAAATAGAGAGAAAATGTGGTTTTCAAGGGCTGGCAGTAGTATTATATTGTTTCTTTATACAAATACTTCTAATTAACCTTGTTTCTAGTCTTAATTGGGCAGTTTGACCAATAGTCAAATTTCAAGCCCCAATTGGCTTGATTTAGGCCTCATGCTTTAAATAGGGTCCAAATGGGGAGAAAATGTGATTTTCAAGAGCCGGGAGTACTATTATATAGTTTCTTTATACAATTAATACTAATTAAACTTGTTTTTAGTTTTAATTACGAAGTTTGACCAAAAGTTAAACTTTCAGCTCCAATTGGCCTGAAGTAGACCTTATAAGAGCCGAATAGTGCCCAAACAGGAAGAAAACGTAGTTTTCAAGAGCCGTGAGTGGTATTATATAGTTTTTATGTACAATTACTACTATTTAAACTAGTTTTTTATTCTTTATTGAGAAGTTTGACTAAAGTCAAACTTTCAACCCCGATTGGCCTGAACTAGGCCATACAAGAGCCGAACGGGACCCAAACGGAGAGAAAACATGGTTTTCAAGAGCCGAGAGTAATATGACATAGTTTCTATGTACAATTATTACAAATTAACCTTGTTTCTAGTGTTAATTGGGAAGTCTGATATAAAGTAAAACTTTCAGCCCCGATTGGCATGATCTAGGCCTTATAAGAGCTAATTAGGTCCCAAATAGAGAGAAAATGTGGTTTTCAAGGGCTGGCAGTAGTATTATATTGTTTCTTTATACAAATACTTCTAATTAACCTTGTTTCTAGTCTTAATTGGGCAGTTTGACCAATAGTCAAATTTCAAGCCCCAATTGGCTTGATTTAGGCCTCATGCTTTAAATAGGGTCCAAATGGGGAGAAAATGTGATTTTCAAGAGCCGGGAGTACTATTATATAGTTTCTTTATACAATTAATACTAATTAAACTTGTTTTTAGTTTTAATTACGAAGTTTGACCAAAAGTTAAACTTTCAGCTCCAATTGGCCTGAAGTAGACCTTATAAGAGCCGAATAGTGCCCAAACAGGAAGAAAACGTAGTTTTCAAGAGCCGTGAGTGGTATTATATAGTTTTTATGTACAATTACTACTATTTAAACTAGTTTTTTATTCTTTATTGAGAAGTTTGACTTAAAGTCAAACTTTCAACCCCGATTGGCCTGAACTAGGCCATACAAGAGCCGAACGGGACCCAAACGGAGAGAAAACATGGTTTTCAAGAGCCGAGAGTAATATGACATAGTTTCTATGTACAATTATTACAAATTAACCTTGTTTCTAGTGTTAATTGGGAAGTCTGATATAAAGTAAAACTTTCAGCCCCGATTGGCATGATCTAGGCCTTATAAGAGCTAATTAGGTCCCAAATAGAGAGAAAATGTGGTTTTCAAGGGCTGGCAGTAGTATTATATTGTTTCTTTATACAAATACTTCTAATTAACCTTGTTTCTAGTCTTAATTGGGCAGTTTGACCAATAGTCAAATTTCAAGCCCCAATTGGCTTGATTTAGGCCTCATGCTTTAAATAGGGTCCAAATGGGGAGAAAATGTGATTTTCAAGAGCCGGGAGTACTATTATATAGTTTCTTTATACAATTAATACTAATTAAACTTGTTTTTAGTTTTAATTACGAAGTTTGACCAAAAGTTAAACTTTCAGCTCCAATTGGCCTGAAGTAGACCTTATAAGAGCCGAATAGTGCCCAAACAGGAAGAAAACGTAGTTTTCAAGAGCCGTGAGTGGTATTATATAGTTTTTATGTACAATTACTACTATTTAAACTAGTTTTTTATTCTTTATTGAGAAGTTTGACTAAAAGTCAAACTTTCAACCCCGATTGGCCTGAACTAGGCCATACAAGAGCCGAACGGGACCCAAACGGAGAGAAAACATGGTTTTCAAGAGCCGAGAGTAATATGACATAGTTTCTATGTACAATTATTACAAATTAACCTTGTTTCTAGTGTTAATTGGGAAGTCTGATATAAAGTAAAACTTTCAGCCCCGATTGGCATGATCTAGGCCTTATAAGAGCTAATTAGGTCCCAAATAGAGAGAAAATGTGGTTTTCAAGGGCTGGCAGTAGTATTATATTGTTTCTTTATACAAATACTTCTAATTAACCTTGTTTCTAGTCTTAATTGGGCAGTTTGACCAATAGTCAAATTTCAAGCCCCAATTGGCTTGATTTAGGCCTCATGCTTTAAATAGGGTCCAAATGGGGAGAAAATGTGATTTTCAAGAGCCGGGAGTACTATTATATAGTTTCTTTATACAATTAATACTAATTAAACTTGTTTTTAGTTTTAATTACGAAGTTTGACCAAAAGTTAAACTTTCAGCTCCAATTGGCCTGAAGTAGACCTTATAAGAGCCGAATAGTGCCCAAACAGGAAGAAAACGTAGTTTTCAAGAGCCGTGAGTGGTATTATATAGTTTTTATGTACAATTACTACTATTTAAACTAGTTTTTTATTCTTTATTGAGAAGTTTGACTAAAAGTCAAACTTTCAACCCCGATTGGCCTGAACTAGGCCATACAAGAGCCGAACGGGACCCAAACGGAGAGAAAACATGGTTTTCAAGAGCCGAGAGTAATATGACATAGTTTCTATGTACAATTATTACAAATTAACCTTGTTTCTAGTGTTAATTGGGAAGTCTGATATAAAGTAAAACTTTCAGCCCCGATTGGCATGATCTAGGCCTTATAAGAGCTAATTAGGTCCCAAATAGAGAGAAAATGTGGTTTTCAAGGGCTGGCAGTAGTATTATATTGTTTCTTTATACAAATACTTCTAATTAACCTTGTTTCTAGTCTTAATTGGGCAGTTTGACCAATAGTCAAATTTCAAGCCCCAATTGGCTTGATTTAGGCCTCATGCTTTAAATAGGGTCCAAATGGGGAGAAAATGTGATTTTCAAGAGCCGGGAGTACTATTATATAGTTTCTTTATACAATTAATACTAATTAAACTTGTTTTTAGTTTTAATTACGAAGTTTGACCAAAAGTTAAACTTTCAGCTCCAATTGGCCTGAAGTAGACCTTATAAGAGCCGAATAGTGCCCAAACAGGAAGAAAACGTAGTTTTCAAGAGCCGTGAGTGGTATTATATAGTTTTTATGTACAATTACTACTATTTAAACTAGTTTTTTATTCTTTATTGAGAAGTTTGACTAAAAGTCAAACTTTCAACCCCGATTGGCCTGAACTAGGCCATACAAGAGCCGAACGGGACCCAAACGGAGAGAAAACATGGTTTTCAAGAGCCGAGAGTAATATGACATAGTTTCTATGTACAATTATTACAAATTAACCTTGTTTCTAGTGTTAATTGGGAAGTCTGATATAAAGTAAAACTTTCAGCCCCGATTGGCATGATCTAGGCCTTATAAGAGCTAATTAGGTCCCAAATAGAGAGAAAATGTGGTTTTCAAGGGCTGGCAGTAGTATTATATTGTTTCTTTATACAAATACTTCTAATTAACCTTGTTTCTAGTCTTAATTGGGCAGTTTGACCAATAGTCAAATTTCAAGCCCCAATTGGCTTGATTTAGGCCTCATGCTTTAAATAGGGTCCAAATGGGGAGAAAATGTGATTTTCAAGAGCCGGGAGTACTATTATATAGTTTCTTTATACAATTAATACTAATTAAACTTGTTTTTAGTTTTAATTACGAAGTTTGACCAAAAGTTAAACTTTCAGCTCCAATTGGCCTGAAGTAGACCTTATAAGAGCCGAATAGTGCCCAAACAGGAAGAAAACGTAGTTTTCAAGAGCCGTGAGTGGTATTATATAGTTTTTATGTACAATTACTACTATTTAAACTAGTTTTTTATTCTTTATTGAGAAGTTTGACTAAAAGTCAAACTTTCAACCCCGATTGGCCTGAACTAGGCCATACAAGAGCCGAACGGGACCCAAACGGAGAGAAAACATGGTTTTCAAGAGCCGAGAGTAATATGACATAGTTTCTATGTACAATTATTACAAATTAACCTTGTTTCTAGTGTTAATTGGGAAGTCTGATATAAAGTAAAACTTTCAGCCCCGATTGGCATGATCTAGGCCTTATAAGAGCTAATTAGGTCCCAAATAGAGAGAAAATGTGGTTTTCAAGGGCTGGCAGTAGTATTATATTGTTTCTTTATACAAATACTTCTAATTAACCTTGTTTCTAGTCTTAATTGGGCAGTTTGACCAATAGTCAAATTTCAAGCCCCAATTGGCTTGATTTAGGCCTCATGCTTTAAATAGGGTCCAAATGGGGAGAAAATGTGATTTTCAAGAGCCGGGAGTACTATTATATAGTTTCTTTATACAATTAATACTAATTAAACTTGTTTTTAGTTTTAATTACGAAGTTTGACCAAAAGTTAAACTTTCAGCTCCAATTGGCCTGAAGTAGACCTTATAAGAGCCGAATAGTGCCCAAACAGGAAGAAAACGTAGTTTTCAAGAGCCGTGAGTGGTATTATATAGTTTTTATGTACAATTACTACTATTTAAACTAGTTTTTTATTCTTTATTGAGAAGTTTGACTTAAAGTCAAACTTTCAACCCCGATTGGCCTGAACTAGGCCATACAAGAGCCGAACGGGACCCAAACGGAGAGAAAACATGGTTTTCAAGAGCCGAGAGTAATATGACATAGTTTCTATGTACAATTATTACAAATTAACCTTGTTTCTAGTGTTAATTGGGAAGTCTGATATAAAGTAAAACTTTCAGCCCCGATTGGCATGATCTAGGCCTTATAAGAGCTAATTAGGTCCCAAATAGAGAGAAAATGTGGTTTTCAAGGGCTGGCAGTAGTATTATATTGTTTCTTTATACAAATACTTCTAATTAACCTTGTTTCTAGTCTTAATTGGGCAGTTTGACCAATAGTCAAATTTCAAGCCCCAATTGGCTTGATTTAGGCCTCATGCTTTAAATAGGGTCCAAATGGGGAGAAAATGTGATTTTCAAGAGCCGGGAGTACTATTATATAGTTTCTTTATACAATTAATACTAATTAAACTTGTTTTTAGTTTTAATTACGAAGTTTGACCAAAAGTTAAACTTTCAGCTCCAATTGGCCTGAAGTAGACCTTATAAGAGCCGAATAGTGCCCAAACAGGAAGAAAACGTAGTTTTCAAGAGCCGTGAGTGGTATTATATAGTTTTTATGTACAATTACTACTATTTAAACTAGTTTTTTATTCTTTATTGAGAAGTTTGACTTAAAGTCAAACTTTCAACCCCGATTGGCCTGAACTAGGCCATACAAGAGCCGAACGGGACCCAAACGGAGAGAAAACATGGTTTTCAAGAGCCGAGAGTAATATGACATAGTTTCTATGTACAATTATTACAAATTAACCTTGTTTCTAGTGTTAATTGGGAAGTCTGATATAAAGTAAAACTTTCAGCCCCGATTGGCATGATCTAGGCCTTATAAGAGCTAATTAGGTCCAAATAGAGAGAAAATGTGGTTTTCAAGGGCTGGCAGTAGTATTATATTGTTTCTTTATACAAATACTTCTAATTAACCTTGTTTCTAGTCTTAATTGGGCAGTTTGACCAATAGTCAAATTTCAAGCCCCAATTGGCTTGATTTAGGCCTCATGCTTTAAATAGGGTCCAAATGGGGAGAAAATGTGATTTTCAAGAGCCGGGAGTACTATTATATAGTTTCTTTATACAATTAATACTAATTAAACTTGTTTTTAGTTTTAATTACGAAGTTTGACCAAAAGTTAAACTTTCAGCTCCAATTGGCCTGAAGTAGACCTTATAAGAGCCGAATAGTGCCCAAACAGGAAGAAAACGTAGTTTTCAAGAGCCGTGAGTGGTATTATATAGTTTTTATGTACAATTACTACTATTTAAACTAGTTTTTTATTCTTTATTGAGAAGTTTGACTAAAGTCAAACTTTCACCCCGATTGGCCTGAACTAGGCCATACAAGAGCCGAACGGGACCCAAACGGAGAGAAAACATGGTTTTCAAGAGCCGAGAGTAATATGACATAGTTTCTATGTACAATTATTACAAATTAACCTTGTTTCTAGTGTTAATTGGGAAGTCTGATATAAAGTAAAACTTTCAGCCCCGATTGGCATGATCTAGGCCTTATAAGAGCTAATTAGGTCCCAAATAGAGAGAAAATGTGGTTTTCAAGGGCTGGCAGTAGTATTATATTGTTTCTTTATACAAATACTTCTAATTAACCTTGTTTCTAGTCTTAATTGGGCAGTTTGACCAATAGTCAAATTTCAAGCCCCAATTGGCTTGATTTAGGCCTCATGCTTTAAATAGGGTCCAAATGGGGAGAAAATGTGATTTTCAAGAGCCGGGAGTACTATTATATAGTTTCTTTATACAATTAATACTAATTAAACTTGTTTTTAGTTTTAATTACGAAGTTTGACCAAAAGTTAAACTTTCAGCTCCAATTGGCCTGAAGTAGACCTTATAAGAGCCGAATAGTGCCCAAACAGGAAGAAAACGTAGTTTTCAAGAGCCGTGAGTGGTATTATATAGTTTTTATGTACAATTACTACTATTTAAACTAGTTTTTTATTCTTTATTGAGAAGTTTGACTAAAGTCAAACTTTCAACCCCGATTGGCCTGAACTAGGCCATACAAGAGCCGAACGGGACCCAAACGGAGAGAAAACATGGTTTTCAAGAGCCGAGAGTAATATGACATAGTTTCTATGTACAATTATTACAAATTAACCTGTTTCTAGTGTTAATTGGGAAGTCTGATATAAAGTAAAACTTTCAGCCCCGATTGGCATGATCTAGGCCTTATAAGAGCTAATTAGGTCCCAAATAGAGAGAAAATGTGGTTTTCAAGGGCTGGCAGTAGTATTATATTGTTTCTTTATACAAATACTT
The DNA here is from genome assembly GCA_038442645.1 of Agave tequilana. NCBI lineage: Eukaryota > Viridiplantae > Streptophyta > Magnoliopsida > Asparagales > Asparagaceae > Agave > Agave tequilana. The sequence continues at coordinate 1,322 of JAVJIF010034854.1, read as the reverse complement.
CTAATTAACCTTGTTTCTAGTCTTAATTGGGCAGTTTGACCAATAGTCAAATTTCAAGCCCCAATTGGCTTGATTTAGGCCTCATGCTTTAAATAGGGTCCAAATGGGGAGAAAAATGTGATTTTCAAGAGCCGGGAGTACTATTATATAGTTTCTTTATACAATTAATACTAATTAAACTTGTTTTTAGTTTTAATTACGAAGTTTGACCAAAAGTTAAACTTTCAGCTCCAATTGGCCTGAAGTAGACCTTATAAGAGCCGAATAGTGCCCAAACAGGAAGAAAACGTAGTTTTCAAGAGCCGTGAGTGGTATTATATAGTTTTTATGTACAATTACTACTATTTAAACTAGTTTTTTATTCTTTATTGAGAAGTTTGACTAAAGTCAAACTTTCAACCCCGATTGGCCTGAACTAGGCCATACAAGAGCCGAACGGGACCCAAACGGAGAGAAAACATGGTTTTCAAGAGCCGAGAGTAATATGACATAGTTTCTATGTACAATTATTACAAATTAACCTTGTTTCTAGTGTTAATTGGGAAGTCTGATATAAAGTAAAACTTTCAGCCCCGATTGGCATGATCTAGGCCTTATAAGAGCTAATTAGGTCCCAAATAGAGAGAAAATGTGGTTTTCAAGGGCTGGCAGTAGTATTATATTGTTTCTTTATACAAATACTTCTAATTAACCTTGTTTCTAGTCTTAATTGGGCAGTTTGACCAATAGTCAAATTTCAAGCCCCAATTGGCTTGATTTAGGCCTCATGCTTTAAATAGGGTCCAAATGGGGAGAAAATGTGATTTTCAAGAGCCGGGAGTACTATTATATAGTTTCTTTATACAATTAATACTAATTAAACTTGTTTTTAGTTTTAATTACGAAGTTTGACCAAAAGTTAAACTTTCAGCTCCAATTGGCCTGAAGTAGACCTTATAAGAGCCGAATAGTGCCCAAACAGGAAGAAAACGTAGTTTTCAAGAGCGTGAGTGGTATTATATTTTTTATGTACAATTACTACTATTTAAACTAGTTTTTATTCTTTATTGAGAAGTTTGACTAAAAGTCAAACTTTCAACCCCGATTGGCCTGAACTAGGCCATACAAGAGCCGAACGGGACCCAAACGGAGAGAAAACATGGTTTTCAAGAGCCGAGAGTAATATGACATAGTTTCTATGTACAATTATTACAAATTAACCTTGTTTCTAGTGTTAATTGGGAAGTCTGATATAAAGTAAAACTTTCAGCCCCGATTGGCATGATCTAGGCCTTATAAAGCTAATTAGGTCCCAAATAGAGAGAAAATGTGGTTTTCTTTAT